>PVJO010016923.1:0-40547 GCA_004026905.1 Hystrix cristata
AGACATCTGCTAAGTCCATTTGTTCACAGAGATGATTCAGTTCTGATATTTCTTTGTTAATTTTCTGTCTAGTTGATCTGTCTCTTTGTGAGAGTGGGGTGTTGAAGTCTCCCATTATAATTGTGTTAGTGTTTATTTGATCTTTCATGTCCCTTAATATTAGTTTTATGTATTTAGGTGCACCAGTATTTGGTGCATAGATATTAATGATTGTTATTTCTTCCTCTTGAAGTTTTCCCTTGAGAAGTATGTAATGGCTGTCTTTATCCCTCTTGATTAGTCTTGGCTTGAAGTTTACTTTGTCTGCGATTAGGATAGCTACTCCTGCTTTTTTTTTGGGTTCCTGTTGCATGAAATACTGCTTTCCATCCTTTGATTTTCAATCTATGTATTTCCTTTCGGGTTAGATGTGTCTCTTGTATGCAGCATATTGCTGGATCTTCTTTCTTGATCCATTCTGCTAGCCTGTTTCTTTTGATAGGTGAGTTGAGCCCATTTACATTGATGTTTACAGCTGTTATGAGTTGACTCTTTTTTGCCATTTATCTTTTCTGTAGTTGGTTCTGTGTTTCACTTTAGTTCAATTGCTTGTCTTTCCTGGTGGGATTTTTTTTTTTTTAGTGTCCTTGTAAATGTAGTTAACTCTTTCCTTCTCCAGGATGTCCTTCAAGACCTTTTGTAGAGGTGGTTTGGAGGTTATAAATTTCTTCAGTTGTTCTTTGTCATGGAAGTATCTTATTTCATTGTTGATTTTGATAGATAGTTTGGCTGGGTACATCAATCTGGGTTGGAGATTGTTTTCTTTCAAGGCTTGGAATACATTGCTCCAGGGTCTCCTTGATTTTAGGGTTTGTGTAGAGAAATCTGCTGTGATTCTGATGGGTTTACCCTTATAGGTGATTTGTCTTTTTTCTCTAATGATTTTCATTATTCTGTGCTTTTGCTGAATTTCTGGAATCTTGATTATTATATGTCTGCGTGTGGATTTATTTTGATTATGAGAAATTGGGGTTCTATATGCCTCACTTATCTGTATATCAAGTTCTTTTCTCATGCTTGGGAAGTTTTCCATCATTACTTCTGTAAATAATCTCTTTAGATCCTTCATATTGTCTCCTGCTTTTTCATTTACTCCTATCACTCTTGTATTGTTCCTCTTTGCATCATCTTGCAGATGTTGTAGTGATTTTTCATATTCTCTAGCTATTTTTAACAGGTCTTTCGTTTCATTCTCACTGATTGCTGACCTGTCTTCTAGTTCTGAGAGTCTATCTTCACTCTCGTTCATTCGGCTTCGTATACTTTCCAGTGAGTTTTTTATTTCTCGGATATCTGTTTGGATCTGTTTCATGGGCTCCATTTCTTTGCTAAGTTGTATATTCAAATTTTCGATTGTTTTTCTTAGTTTCTGTTTTTTTTTTTTTTTTATCTGTGTCAACCCTGAACTCACTAAGCAAATCTTTCATTATGTTGGTCATCTTTTACCTGACCTGGTCTATTACCTCTAGCCTGATGTTCTCTATTGCTACGCCTATCTGTTTTTGAACTTCTGTTGCTATCATCTCTGAGAGTTTGGTTGGGTGTCTTCTGACATCCTCGATGTCATTGTCCTCTGTATTTATTCTGGTTGGGCTGGAGGTCTGGGGTTGCGTTTTGCTTCTATGTCTGGTCATTTTCTTTGTATACATATGTACTTTGCCCCTCTTAGCTTGTTCTCTGAGTTGGTTTGATATTTTCTTTGTATGAGGTTACAAAAAGATAGGTAATAGCGTCCTCCTCGGGAATGTCTTTTTTTGCGGTTTCTTCTGGGTATATGTGTTTCTTGGTTCTTATGACCTTTAGTCCTTCAGGGTTATCTTCAATGACATGGTCATGGTTGGCTCTAGTTGGTAATGGTGACTTCAGAGAGGGGAAGGGAAAAGAAAGTAACAAAGAAAAAAGCTAAAAGAGGGACAATGGGTGAAGAAAGAGGAGGAAAAAACAAACATACAAACAAACACAAAAAAAGAAAAATCTGGCGGGGGGAAAGCAGAAGACAGTGTTACCCGTGTTGAGTCCCCAACATTATGCATATATGTTGATGGATCCAGACCCTGCCGGTGCGCGGGCCGGCTCCGCACCCCCGGTGGTGTGGTCGGCGTGTGGAAGTGTCCGCAAACTGCCCGCGAACCTTTCTCACCTCAGTCCGCCCTATTCTCCTGTTTAGCAGACTGAGCGCACCATCCCAGGCCCTAGGCGCCCTGCCAAAACTGGGCAGGTCCTTGCAGATGGCAGTCCAGTTGCACTGTGTCCAGGGCAGCTCCGCGCCCCTGGTAGTGTCTGCATAGGCGGATTTTAAAAAATATTTAAAAGTCCAGTGCCCACCCAAGCTACGGGATTAAAATTTGGGGGATTGTAGGTCTGAAAATACACATTTTTAACTTTCTGAGTTAGTCTTCTGTTATTTAACTTAAAAATCTAATCTTAGTAGGGTTAACTATAAGATTCCTCACCGTCTGTCCCTAAACTCCCAGTTTAAATTAATAGTCAATTTATCCAACACCCACAGCAGTCAGTTACTATTCCCCAAATGTGCCTCTGTTTTTCCTACTTTTTGTCTTTGACCTTTTATTGGTACATTTGCAGTGCATAATGATTACCTTTCTCATGGGAGGTCAATACATGGACATAACACATCTTAATTCTTGTTATCCATTTCCCTTCTCTTCCCTTTTCATTCCCTCCATCTCTTGGTCCTGTTCTCTTTTTCAAAAGGTCTATCTCCCTAGTTCCTATTATCTACCTTTTATTTTGCTCTTTATTTATATATAGGGTTTCTCAGATAAGAGAAACCACGCACTGTTCAAGCTTGTGTGCCTGCTTTGTTTCTCTTAATGCTCTCAAGGTAAACTATTTTCCTACAAATGGCTCATGTTTATCCTTCTTTATGACACAGTATTACTCCATGGTGTATAAATATATTTTCTTTATCCATTCATCTAGTTGGAATGTGCTCTGTGCTTCTTTAAGCAGTGTCTTCACCCCCAGTTTTGTGTATATTTGGGAAATTTCTATTCACTTTTAAAGGGTCAGGGCTATAACACCTCTTCCATGAAGCCTTCCCTGAATTACTTAAGGATTTTGCTTTCCTGTTTTGAACACCACCCCTCATTGTCTGCACTGTAAGATATATTTCCATCACAGATTAAGTGTCTATTTACTTGACCGCATCTCTGCTGCACTGTTAATCCCTTGGCGGGCAGCAGCTATATTTCTAACTACATATCCCACATATTTAGCCCAATGGCTGAAATACTGCATATGCTAAATATTGCCTTAGACAATGAGAGAATGAGTGATATCACTTCTGGATGTAAACATTTACTTTGTGAACAAATGAGAGATGTATGTGATGGCAAGTCTATTTTGGAAGAAACATTTTCAATGGTGACTTGGTTTTATTCTAGAATATAAGTGATGACATAAGTAATAAAGGGCAGTGGTATTTTTTAGAAATTATATCAAGAAGAAAATTCTGACAACAGCCTTTAAAATTAATTTTTTCATTTAAAAAAGTTGTAATAATCATTTTATAGAAGTACATAAATGCTGATATATAACTATATATATGTATGAGTTTGGAGGTAAGTATATACTCATGAAACCATCATTACCATCAAGGCTATGAATCTGTCTGTCTCCTCCTCATGTTTCATTATAACCCTTTTTGACTGTTGCTTTAATTTTTAAAATAAATTTTTCTTAGTTGTTGAGGCAGAATGTTAAAACCGAAGAAAAAAAATACACACACACATACATACAAACAAACACACACATACATACAAACACAGAGGTCATTTTGTGCAAAATTGGCTAATGTAAATCAGCTTTATACAAATAACATGAAATGGGGTAAAAGATGGTTTGCCACATACCTTTGAGGCAGAAAGTCTCATTACTATGCAGCAAAATAAACAATGGATTCCAAATTTAAACTCCAAACAGTAATAAATTAGAGTAATAAGATGAAAAATGAAGGGATCAGCAACAGTCATGGCTATTAGCATGCACACCTGCTAGTGAGATAGAGAAATCCAGTGATATACTTGGGAAAATATTTCCAATGCTGAGACCAAGAGTGAATATAGTATTTTGCAGTGGGCAAGAGATGAAGCAGAGGTTTGGGATCCTTTCTACACTGTTCCAAGCTCGGAAGTCTTTGTCACTAATAAGTGACCGCCAGGTAGTACTTCGAAGGGGCAAGTTAATGCACACATTGAAGTTCTGTAATGGAACAGGGTCACTGTTCCTCCAGACGGACTGATATCTTGTGATCCAGCAGAGTTAATAGTTGGAATTAAACCTTGAGAAAAAGTAGCACTGAGAACATGCCCCAAATTCTAGATCTGCAGGGAACTATTAAGTTTCATCACATGTGGTTGTTATAACAGTACCAACGGACAGACCATGTCTGCTGACTGTCTAAAGCTCCAGCCTATGTTAGTCAGTTTTCTGTCACTGTGAGACAAAATACCTGAAAAAAAAAAAAAAAGGAGGAAGGGTTTGTTTGGGCTCATGTTTTCAGAAGTTTCAATCCACGGTCAGCTGGCTCTATTGCTTTAAGGCCTCTTGTGAAGCAGAAACATCATGAAGAAAGGGCATCGCTGAGGAAAGCTCCTCACCTCAGAACAACACGGAAAGAAAGAAAGCCTATTCTGGTGGACTTCATCCTGCTTCCACTTTTATTCCATCTGCATTTCTAGCCCATTGGGTGGGCCACCTCATTCAGGGTGGGTTTCCCCCATCAGTTTGCTGTCCCAGGAAACACCTCGCGAACACACTCAGAGGTGTGCTTTACTGATTTCCTGTGTGCTTCTCAACCCAATCAAGTTGACAATCAAGATTAACCTGCATTTGTAGTGTTACCAGTAGGTGGTTGGCTTGACTCTCCTGAGGGATAGGCTGTTTCTGTTTGTAAACACAAGCAACCAGAAGCCACAGGAAGATCACCCATAGTTACTCCTAATCAGGAGATAAAAACGTTTTACATGAATGTTACATATTAAATTTTTATCAATCACACTCATGGTTTTTTAAATAGATAATTCAATAATTAATCTGATGTTAAAAGGATTGGTGTCTTTAATAAAATGTAGATAATGGTTCAAATAAATATTGTGACATTATTTAAAAACAAACTTTATTGGTAATGAGTAGCTTGGCCTTTAACAAGATGGGCATGTTTATAAAACATTCTGTTTTCTGATATCCTTACACCAAAGTCAAACCAAATTTGTATTTCAAACTCATCTTTCTCAAAGAAGAAAACTAATTTAATTTAATGGGAGGCACCTCCTAAATAACGTGATCAGTTTTGAAGTTCATATTGTGTTGGTGAAAACTTTTTCTTGTTACAATGAAAATATACCACGACAAGCAGACATTTGCTATATACCCAGGACCATGAAAGGTGACATCTGAGATGGAATTACTATGGTGCCAAACACAATGGTGTTCTTATCTCGGTTGTGCGGGACAGTGTGAGTGTAAACGTTTCCAAGGTAGCAGTGTGTTCAAACTCCTAAAGTAGGAGAAAATAAGGAATACTCCTGTGAGAAAGGAATCTGGTGCCCCCTCCAACAACTTGGATATATAATTTCCCCATTGTTATGGTTTGTGTCTAGATGTCCCCCCAAAGCCTCATGTGGTAAGAGGTGGCTGGATCGGAGGTGGGTGAATCTAGAATATGTGATGCTGGGATTAAGGGCGTGTGGTTTCTAAATCAATCAACTGATTGGTTTAGCACCACCCTAATCCTAGCAGCCTCGTTAAAATACAAGGCACAAGAAGAAGCTGGTTACCCCCTTGCTTGGTCTCTTGCTTGCCTTGCTGCCTCCTGCCTGTCTGCCATGCCTCCCTGCCTTGGATCCAGCTGATCATGGACTGAAACCTCTATAAACTGGGAGCTAAATAAACATTTCCTCCCCTAATTTTGGGTGTCAAGTATTTGGGTGTCAAGTCTCAGCAACGAGAGAAAAGTAACAAAGACACCCATAAATATTATTTATTTGGTTGTTGATTCCATATAAGAGTCAGCCTAGGGCCTATGTCTTATTTCTATATCATCCTTTTTTAATGAGCTGTTTACTAGTCACTACTAATGAATTTTGTCTGTACTAAAAAGAGTATTTCAACATCTACTGAGATAGATTAATATTTTTCGACTCTTTGCTTTTTCTGTCTGGCTGATCTGATACTGACCTCACCTCCTTGCCCCTCACTGTCACTTCTTTGATCCCTCACACCTCTTATGAGGCCCAATTTGTAAAAACGACAGCAACAATAACACCACAAATGGGATCATAATGCATTATTTAGTTGCAGGCAATTTTCAAATAACAAAACATAAACAAATATGAAATGAACTGAGTCTCTTCTTTGCAGTGATTAAACTTAGCTGTCAGGGATTTCCGATGTAGTAACCCCAGTGCTAGAAAATAAAGTACCAGAGTGAAACATAAATATCAAAAAAATACTTAATGAATATTGTGAAGAAGCTGAGGCATCAGCTGAGTCAGGAGAAAGCATTGCTGATTGCAAATCATTAGATTGCTACTCAGCTAAGCAAATTATTATAGAAGCCGTAACTCACCGTGGGGAGGACCTGCAGCCACCCAGCTCCACAGAAAGCGAAGGCGCTGAGATTTCAGAGGTGCACGTGTCACCTGGCAAATGGCCAGCTGTGGTTAAGCAATGCACATGTACATGTGTGTACATTCATATGTGTATTTTGCACATACCATGTGTACTTTTAACCATTACACTTATTCCTTTGTTACAAAGACCATTACGTGGTTCATTTAAAGCAAAGCTGAATACTGTTCCTGAAACAACATTTTAAAATTGTTGACAAAAGATTTCTGCTTTCATAGTTGATATTTTATTTTATTTTATTTTTATAATGATCACGTTCCTCTCATTTATTTTGTACCTGTACATGATGCATCTTGGTTTCCCCCCCTCTTCCCCATCCCTCCCCATTCCCTCCATCCCTATTTACAGCAAGTTTATTCACCTTTCTCCATGAATTCCCTTTCCCCTTTCTTTCCTTTTTTCCTTTCCTGTTTTTCCTGCTTCTCTCTTTCTAGTTTTCCTCTCCTTTGTATATTATCTTCCTATTATATTTATTACACCTTTTTATCCTATTTACACTTATGGTTTCTCATATCAGAGAAACAATTCGATGTGTACTCATGAGTGTCTGATTTATTTCACTTAATAGGATGTTCTCAAGGAACATCTATTTACATACAAATGACTCTAGTTTATCCTTTTTATGGTGGTGTAGTACTCCATTGTGTAGAAAAACCACATCTTCTTTAGCCATTCATTGGTTGTTGGAAAAAAATTTTTGCTAGCTATCCATCAGACTAAGGTCTAACATCTAGAATATACAAAGAACTCAAGAAAATTACACCTCCCAAATTTAAAAATGCAATCCAAAAATGAGCATCTGAAATGAATAAACATTTCTCAGATGAAGAAATTAAAATGGCAAACAAATATATGAAAAAGTGTTCAACATCACTAGTCATTCGAGAGATGCAAATCAAAACAATGTTAAGATTCCATCTCACTCCAGAAAGAACCGCGTTTATGAAAAAATCAACTAATAACAAATGCTGGTGGGGCTGTGGGGACAAAGGAAACCTCCTCCACTGTTGGTGGGAATATAGACTGGTCCAGCCACTATGGAAATCAATATGGAGAGTCCTCAAAAAACTAGAACTAGAGGTTCCATTTGATCCAGCTATTCCCCTACTGGGGATCTTCCCAGAAGAATTGGAATCGTCATATCATAGGGATGTGTGCACAACTATGTTTATAGCAACACAATTTGTAATAGCTAAGTCTTCGAAACAATCTACATATTTAATTTTAAATTTAAAAGTGAGATGTCAGAACCCTAGGTAGAAACTTGAGAAGACCAGTAGTTAGTCAATTGGAGAATTGTTACCTGAGCAAGTCAGTGTGAAAGAAGTTTCTCTTTTATTTTAGATATGAAAGTTCTAATTCTGTTTGAGCTTCACCCCACACTACAACTGTTCTATGAGAGTTTCAACTCTTTGCAGGGAGTGTCTTCTCTACTACTCACAAGTGCTGAGCAGAAAGGAAAGAACCTTAGGAATGGAAGAAGGTGCATCTTGCGATTATATCTGCAGCTCCCAACTAAGCGTGACGTTAGGCATGTATCCTGTACATCCCCTAGACCTTAGTGGAACACTAATTTTAAGACTCTTTTAATTCCCCAGGTATATATGATCATTATGTGATATGTTTAATATGAGAAAGGTGTCATCAATGAATCAGATACGTGAATGTGTATATAATAGCAATTAAAATAAATAAACTTTCAAAAAGCTATTTAAATTCCTTCTTGGAAGGTGAGACTTACAAAGGTAAATAGAGTGTGCATTGGTTCTTGTTGGGTAGATGGGAGACATATGCTATCCATAGCTTTGCAAGTTGAATACATCTGGCGAAGTTTAAATGGGGAACTTAGAAAGGTCAAGCAGGAATATTTGGACATGTCAAACAGAGTCGCTCTTCTTACATTATTTTTTTTCCTCTCAGAAAGAGGAAAGAAGAGCAGGTGCTTCAATTCAGCCACACACGGGATCTGTGCCTGGAAAAAATCACCTGTGGCAGATTCTGACTGCATCTTTTTATTTGTAAAAACCTACATGTATTTAGTGCTCACTATGTGCCAAGAAACATGTTTATTTAATGCTTAGAAGGAAGATATCCTCTAATCTATAAAATTACTCCCTAATGTAGGTACTATAATCCTTTTTCCTCCTTAGGAAAAGAAAGTAACCTAGCAAGTTGATAATGTTGGGCTTTGCATGCAAGCAGTTTGATCATACGGTCTACTGACAACAAACTACCCTTCCTCCCAGAGTAGTGTAGGTACTATTATCATTTTTGTGGTTGTGGTGGTTGTGACCTTGGGTTCAGAGGGTATAAGGAATAAGCACAGGAAGCCAAGATTTTATTCCTTGTATAATAAAAGCCATAATCTTGAAGCCTTGACCTACTTCATGCTTCTAGTCACACTGTTATTATTTTCCTATATTCCTTCATGCCACTTTGTTAATTTTATTATTGTTTTTTAATGAGCTCATAGTTAAGGCTGCATGAGCAGAAAATATGTCTGCACTTAGGTGCCAGTGGTTGAGATATTTGGCAGATGGATACAAAACACAAGATGCGTTGGGAAGATCATTCAGAATAAAAAAAAAAAAAAAAACTGTGGAGTAGTGTAAAAAGAAAGAACTCTGTGAAACAGGAAACAGGAGGATAGACCCAGAACTAAGGACATGTTCCTAAATAAGCATAGTAGATGAGTAGCCTGTCAAGAAGGGGAGCAGTATGTTCCTGTCACTGTTTAGATTTAAATTCCCCAAAGCCCCTTCAGGGGTGGTGCTTTTGAAAGGTGACTAGATCATGAGGAAACTAAATGTACTGTTAGGAGGTGGGGCCTGGTCATGCAAGGCAGGTCACTATGGCATGAAGTTGCAGGTTGGAATCCTGGTCTAAGCTCCTCCTTTGTTTCTCTCTTTTCTGACCACCATTTTATGAGCAGTTACCCTGCACCAGGCTCTTCCACCATGTGGTTTCTGCCTTGGAGGGAGCTTACCATGGACTCAACCCACTAAAATAGTGAGCCAAAATAAACTTCTTCCTCTGGTGTTGGTGTCAGGTATTTTGTCCCAGTGACAGGAAAGCAATTAATCATGTTCCCATTATAGTTTCAAAAATTGGAGATTTGCCTGATAATCCACGTGGCACATGTTACTTTAACAATAATCTATTATTGCAGGGCACTCAATAGATATTGTGCTCATCTTTCCTGATACTGAATAAGTCACTCTTTTAAGCAAATTTGGAAAGAGAAAGATATCTTGTGTTCATGTGTTGGAATAATTAATATTGTTAAAATGTCCACTGTGTCCAAAGCAATATGTAGATGCAACACAATACTCTGAAAAAATTCCAGTGGTATTCTTTACAGAAATAGAGAAAACAATCCTAAAATTTGTATGGAACCAGAAAATTTACATGTGGCTAAAGAAATCAAAGTTAGAAGCATCATGTATCCTGATATAAAATTATATTACAAAGCTATAGTAATTGAAACAGTATGGTACTAGCACAGAAACATATCTACTCTGGAACAGAATAGAGAAACCAGAAATAAATCAAAACATATATGGTCATTTAAATTTTGACTAGGGCCCTATGGGAACACAATGGGAAAAGGATAATTTATTTAATAAATGGTGTGGGGAAATCTGAATATCCATATGCAAAAAAAGAAAGAAAGATAAAAAGATAGAAAACCCTTACCTTACATCATACACAGAAATCATTCAAAATGGATGAAATATTATTCAAAAGGTAAGAAAAATGAATTTGGTACACTAAACTAAAACTAAAGCTTTTGCACAGCATTCAAAACAACCAACAAAATAAAAATACAACCTATAGCCTGTGAAAAAATATTTTCAAAACATATACTTGATAATATCTAAGATATCCAAAATTTATAAATAACTCTTACAACTCAATAGCAGACAACCTGATTCAAAAATTAGCAAAGGGGGGCTTGGGGATTTAGCTCAGTGGTAGAGAGCTTACCTAGCAAGTACAAGGCCCCGAGTTCCATCCCCAGCAGCCCCCACCCCAAATAAAATGAGCAAAAGACTCACACAGAAATCACACCAAAGATGACATCAAAATGGCCAACGTGGGTACAGAACGGTGCTCAACATCACCAGTTACCAGAAATACACAAATTAAAACCACTTTCAGATGTCATTTCATCTATGTTATGATGCTTATTGTCAAAATGATAAGGTAAGGGAGTGGAGAAAAAGGAACCCTAGAACACTACCGGAGAAATTGTAAATTGTTACAGGGATTATGGAAAATAGCGAGGAGGTTCCTAAATAAATTAGAAAAAGAACTACCACATAAGTCAGCAAACCCTTTTGGAGTATGTATTCAAAATAGATTAATTCACTACCTGGTAAAAATATCTTCACTCCTATGTTCATTGTAGGATTATATGCAATAGCTATGAAAACGGGAACTAAGTATGCTGAATAAAAGAAGCATGGTGTGTGTATACTAAATATTACACAGTCTTGAGAAAAGAGGTCTTGCTATTTACCACATATATATAATCCTAGGGGTTATTATGCAAGTGAAATAAATCAGAAACGTTAAGAATTATATTGCATAGTCTCACTTATGTGTGGAACCTAAAGAAAAAAGACACTATATACAGAGACAGAGAATAAAGAGTGAAAAATGCAGAAGTTACTTCAACAGGGAGTAGAGAAGAAAGGGGGAGGTATAAACTAAAGGATACAAAGAAGTAGATGTATGAAATCCACAAGTCTAGATGTGATGTAAAATATGATGATAGTTTAAAAAGTTACGTTACATTAGAGAGTTTTGTTAAATAAGAAGGCTTTAGCTGTTCTTGTCACATACACAAAAATGTGAAATGACAGCTATTTCTATTTGTTTCACTATAGCAACCATTTTATTATCTATTTATATTGTGTAATATCATACTGTAAATATCAAATATGCACAGTACAATTTGTTTTTAAAAAGACAAGTGTATATGAATTAATCATATACATATCACATCTCTACAACACAGAAAGAAACAGAATAGCCTGAGATTGGATACATCAGTGTAATCTATATAATATTCAAAAAAGTAGACTTGTTACATTTTTGAAGTGTTGTTCAGGGATACTGCAGCAGTATATCTGAACTAGTCCATATGGTGTCTCAGACCTCGCCAGTGGGATTGAGTTCCAGGCATTCACAGTGGAAGCTGGTTTGATAATCCATCTTTAATTGGCCTCCTTCCCTTTCTCACTCCCTCACGCTCCTGCTGGTGTTTCCTGTGATCATTCCAAAATAAACTAGTACTTATGCTCAAATTCTTGTTCCAGGGTATGCTTCTGGAGAAAGCAAACTGCATTTTATACATCTGTTTTGAAAGTATGTAAGTATACAAATGGATAAAAAGATGTGACCATGAAGGAGATCACCTGGGGAAGGAGTATTAAGAAGAGAAACAGGTGAGGGATCTTGCTTGAGGAGCATTGATATTTGAGGGTCATTAAGAAAATAGAATACCACAAGACGCATCCAAGGGAGTTGCAGAAAGATAAGTGGAAACACTAGGGAAGGAGTTTCAAGGGAAGATCTTAAAATAAAGGTAGAAAGAGACTTAAACCTGCTGTATGTTGATGAAAAGAATATGAGAAAAAAGAGTTCGAAATGCAGGTAAGTGAAGGGACCAATAAGTAATGTAAAATTCCCTGAAAAGTAAGGTGAAGTTGGTACCGGATCCCAAGTGGTGGGCTAAACTTGGCAAAGTGCTTGGTAGGTGTTCGTCACAGAAAATAGACCTTCCTGTCTATCATTTTGAATTGTCCTCTATTTGAGAATAAGACAATGGGTTGACTTTTCCCTTGGTTTTAATTTAACATTTTTAACATTTGACAAAATGGCTTGACCAAACTTCAGAACACAATGATTTTCATTTTTTTTCTTATTATACTACTCCATCATTTTAAATAACAAGTCACACAGACATGGAATTTGAGAAGCTTTTCCCTATTTAGTATTAAGTTAATCTCTCTTACTCTCTTTTTTAAATTGAATGAGAATAGTGGTCTCTAATCAAAGACCTCCAAAAGGAAAAGAGTTTACTGAGTCTCATAGATCTCGTATGCTACTTATTGTAGATAATATTCATGTGTAATCCATTGAATACTATTAACTTCAGTAATTCACTACCTTAAAATACTGTGTTTGAATTTCTTTTTTGCCCATCTAAATTGACATCTGACGTCCAAAACCATAATAGATGCTCTTGGAACTATAACTGAATTCTTTTCTCTGGTCATGATTGGGACTAAAATTACAGTGACTATGTAATAACTATTTACCTCTTAGTTTCCAATTTTTTTCCTAACTATTGAAATCTGTTAGTCCCGTATTACTTTTTGTTGCAGTGAATTAGCCTATTTTGAGCAAAACAATTGTAGGGCTACTTAAACTGTGGTCCATTAGCCATGGTCCATTAGTCCCCATGTGCGAGCATTTAATATGGTTAATATGATCCTGAGAAGTATGTTGAAAATTAAATCTTGAATGTAATATAAAACACCAAAAATGGTTAGGGGCATTAAGAAATGTACATGTTTCTGTATATAGTTTAGAAACGTTTGGTCTTGATTTTGCTCCTAAGACCTGCTAATTTGTAGTGAAATATATGTAAGGAGAAAATGTGATCTTAGTCTCTGTCTCTAACTGGAAGATATTTTTGATTAACTTCGAATATTCTCCACAATAAGAAGATGGAATTCAGTTATTCTAATGTAACTACTGTAATATGTTAAAGATTCAGACCTAGAGTAAAATGTATAAAGGCAATTATTGGAAATGGTTTGAAATCTCACATAGAAATCAAGCATCTGAGCAGTTTAATTATTGAAGCGTAAAAATCATTTAGTTTTGTAACGTTCTCTCTTGCTCCCCCTCCTTTTACCCCCCCCGTGTGTGTGTGTGTATGTGTGAATGCATGTGCGTGTGCACGCCCAGGTGGAAGGTATGTGAGGGGAGATGACTATTTTAAAATGGTGCTGTTCTTCCAAATGGGATTGGATACATTCTTTGCTCTTGCTAAGTGCCTCCCTACATTTCCCCTGCTATATTATGAAAGAAAAAAGGATGAGGTAGGTGGGAGAGGAAATATGACTCATTTCACCTGTATGAAAATGCTGAATAAAATTCAAATTCCTATGACTGAACTTAATCTTTTGTTCAACTCATTCAGAGAGCAAATCTGTCTCCAAATATTGCAGAATATGATGACTGTAGTCACCTTTGTAGACTCTACACTTCTTATACAGAGTATTGTGGTATGATGATAGATGATGAAATTTACTCCTATAGTCTGCCTAGGAGTCAAGTGCCAATAATTTCAGACTCTTGATGATACAGTACTAGCTTTATATTCTAAACAATCACAACCTATATTTATCTACCTGCTGTTTTTAAGGCTTAGAATTGCTCTGTTTATAAGGGTAATTTATTATATTTTTTAAAAGATTTTCAAATTACAGACTTGAACTGAATTAAGGAAACAATTAAAATACTTCGCCTCTACTGTTTTGATAAATAAAAATAGTATTTTTAAGAGATGGAGAGTTCTCAAGGAAATGGTGATCTTTGGTCACTTTTAGATTTTTAATCCATGAACAAAATCTGTGGTGGGAATGTATCTAAATTTTAGGGAAAAGAAGCCTCTAAGTAGATCTTTAAATGAGAACAGAATGTTGGTAAATATATATTTTAATGATTTCATCATTTGGAATATCTTTTAATGCCTTCCTCAAAATACTGTCTTACAGTGTCCATTAAAATACTGTTTCTCTCACTTTAGACATTTAATGATAATTTTTATAAATTTTGCCAATAACTATGTTACATCTATATCATTATTTACCCAAATTTTCTTCAAATTAACTCAAACTCCAACTAAACTTTTCATTTAAGTAAATTTACATAAAGGAAATTTTATATTGGAACTATAAATAAAAATCATGTTCAACAACCATAAATAGAAGGTAATTAAGAAAAAGAAAATCAATGCTATTAATTCTGACTGGATTGTGTTCTTATTGAAGATGAGTCATAAACATGGACATTAAGATTGGCAGAGAGACATTTAGCACATGCTCGCATTAAACAAAGCCTTCTCCTTGAAAATTCAGAAAGATGAAAGGCACTTGAAAAGCATTAATATTGTCATATTACTATATTTTCTTCATTTAAATTGTGGGCTCTTTAGAGACTTGTTTTAAGGAAGGTCAGAAAACCCAAAGTAAGGTCACAGATTCTTTGGGAAAGTGACAGGCATTAATAAATGAACATATTTTGTTCACTTCCTCCCCCAAGATAAAAGTAACTTCATATATTAAGCTTTTTTCATCTATGATCTGTTACATTTTTATTGTAACAAAGTACTCCTGTCCTTTAGTATTGGGTATCAAGAAAAGGTAATATTCAGAAAAAAGGAATACGCACTTGAACTATTGAATCAGCATCCTTTTCTGATCATTTTGTCTCCATTTTTATATAGATATACAAAGAAATACATTCATCTTTCTTTAATTACTTATTAAATTTCTACCTTCTTTACAGAGCTAAAGATACACCCGAGCACTTATACATCACTGTGTATATGGAGGACATTTAAAATGTTTTAGTGATTTTTTTTACATGTTTTCACCAAAATATGGAATAAGGAGTATCGTGAATACAAAATAATACACGTGGCAGTCCATGGTGTGAAACTCCTCATTAGTTTTCAGCAAATGATAGTGACTCTGACAATAAAAATTAATGATTTTAATGACGAATCATGGAAACTTGCTGTTACTAGAGAAAGGCACATACATGGATTGATACCCACAGTAATACCCGCTGAAATACGACTGCATTAGGTCTTTCCTCTTCTCAATTGATATACATGCTATAATAAAGCTTTTACTGTTATTCAATATCAGCAATGACATTAGCAATATAATTTGAGTTGTTTGGTGGAGAAGAAGACAAAACAAAGATTACAGAATATTGGTTTTTTAGCTCAAGTTATAAGATCTTAACTATATTCAACTCAGTTACATTAAGATTCCTAATTGAAGAAAATGGAATGAATACGGAAAAAGAAGCAGATTATGTGAAATAAACACATGTATTTTATGCTCACAACAGCTTTTTGACAAATAAAATCTGAATTAATTATCTGCAATGGCATAAGCACAAAATATTATATGGCAAATATTTTAATTCTTGTAGTAAAATACTCTGTTCTGACAGCCAGGCTGTGCAGTACATCTCAAAATTTATTTCATATTTTCTTCAGTGCAATGATTAATCGCAATTTATAGTTCAAGAAAAAAATCACAGTGTCCTTTCCAATACCCAGCATCTTAAATCACCATTTTATAATGTATATAACTAAGAATTGCAGATGTTTTCTGGGATAGCATATCCTTTCTCATCTCTGAAATTTCTGATAGTTGACCTCCCATGTAAAACTATCCATTGTCCACCTGGCACATGGATTGTGCCATCTCTTAAACTTTAAAGTCCCGTGGAATTAGCTTAACCCACAAAGGTACTGGAATGTTTGAACTTCAGCTGACGTCATTGAGAATGGATAGTTTCAGAGAAGAATGAACATGGAAATCCAAAAATACATTGTATTTATATATGCCAAAACCATTTGTCTTTTGAAAAGTCGTCTTTAATTGAGAAAAGTTCAGACCATATAATGTATGGATCACCTACCTGAAAAGTTTAAATTTGTTTACTTCTGTTGTTATTTTATCAGCATCCTTTAGTTTGCTAAAGGATAGTTTAGTTTGACATGCATAAATAAGGTGATGCTCTTTAGGTCGAGGAGATTTACTGCTAACTGCTATTAGTAACCTGTGAAATTCTTAACTGCTACTAGTAACCTGTGAAATTCTTACATCTTTGAGGATGATACTGCACTGTATTGTCAAGTTATTTATAACCTCTGTAATGAAAGTTGATTGTTATCATACAAAATAAAGCATAAAAGAGTAGAGAAATAACAGAAGTATAGAGAAAAATGGGTAATTTGCATGACTAAGGAGAGTTACTACAGAATTCTAGAGTCATGGAACTGAAAGAAATGTGATAGAAATAATAATGATGCCTGAATTTGATCACTTTATCCAATCAACATTTATTAAACCTCCACTGTATCCAGATACTGATGGTGAAAAAGGAAGAGAAGACACATTCCGTGAATAAATGAGTACAGGGCCAAGAGCCACACATATACACGCAATTAGAGACATTGCAGGGGATTTGGGGGCACAGGAAAGAAACTGCAAATCTGTGAGGACTGAAAGACACTGCTTCCCCTGGGCGTTTTGTTTCTTATAGTCTCCTCTAAATGTCACTTACGTCTCCTTATTCCTTATATGATTGTAGATGGTTGATGATGGCATTGGATAAGAGTTCCTAGTAGAGGAAAATAAATATTTCTTATCATGAAAGAATTCACATTAAAGCATATGCATAATAATTTTTGACCAAGAATGTGTCAAGGATGAAAATGTTCATATTCTACTTAACAAGATGATTGTTTAGAGTCAGATTACTAGTTCTCAATCTTGATTATAAGCCACATCTTTAGTTGCAGATCATTAAAAAATGCATGGCTTCCTTCCCACCCTGGAAAATCTGATTCAATTATCCTGTGATATTCTGAGGGAATCAGTATTTCAAAATAGTTCCTTAGTTGATTTTTGTCCTTCTGAGCATTGAAACTCTTTAGTTTGGATTATTGGCCCTTTCAATTTGCTTGATTTTAAATTTGAGAAAATCTTTATACTTTCAAGTACTGCATTCAACAAGACGCACTACTTACTAAGGAAACAAAAAAGCATGAATTTACTTCCTCTTCCTTTTCTGGAGCTCAGAAGAACAGATCTATTAGTTTTTCTGTCACTGGGAGATAATATTAGAGGCCTACATTTAAAGAAGGAGAGGTTTAATCTGGCTTGCCCTTTCAAATCAGCTCAACCCATGACAGGCTCCAAGGAAGAAACATCATGGCAGAAGGGAGTGGTAGAGTCTAGATGCTTAGTTCATGCTGGCAGGAAGAACAGTAGAATACCAATGCCCGAGAGGAAAGGGCAAGGCCCTGACATAGATCCTCGAGTCTTCGTGACATTCCCGGATGCACCCAGGGGTATGTTCTACCAAATCTCTGAAAAGATTTTAAGCAAATCAAGTGACATTCCACCCTAAAGGCTACATCCAGCCCCTGTCAACTTGAAAACCAAACACATCTCCACAAACCATTCTTAATCTTTAAAGAAACAAAAGGCCATAATTCTGTTTAACATGATATAACTATCTTGAAGACAACTAAAAACATGATAATCATTTCTCCAAAGTCTCAACAGTTCCAGCATTTTTCAAAAGTCCAAATCCAAGTCTCTTCTGAGACTCAGAGCAAATTCCTAGCTGTGAATCTCTGGGAAAAATTGAATACGAGTGATGCACTCCTCACATACAATGGCACAGGGTAAGCATTCCCTTTCCAGAAAAGAGGAACAGGGGGATAGAAGAGAATCGGGCCAAAGCAAGACTGAAACCCTGCAGGGCAAGCATTAAGTCCTGTAGCTCCATATCCAACATACAGGGCACATGGTGGTAAAATGTGTGTTCCAGAGGGCTTGAGCAGCCCCATCCCCACACCCTTGTTATTGCAGCTTCTCGGCCTGGCTCTGCTCACAACCTGCAGCTTTCCTTGGCAGATAGTCCACATTCATAACATCTCTGACTTTCTGAGGTCTCCACTGCACCTTTGGCTTTATTCCCAGTTTCACACACTGCTCTTTCAGGGGTTCCTTTCCTGGCTTCCGAGACCTTTGAAATCTGAGTGGAAGTTTTCCTGATCCCAGAACTCTTAACGTTCTGCATGCTGGTAAATCCAAGGTCTATTGTCAGCATGGGAAGTAGCCAGGTCCCCTGGGACAATGGCTGCAGCAGACTCTGAGTGCCCGGATGGCTAAGCATGGGGAACTGAATCCTGGGGAACCAGTGTCCTAGGAGGCCCTTCTTCATCAGAGGTTCCAAGGACTCTCTTCTCAACTGAGTGATTAGTACTTTTGCAGTCTTGAGCCCAGGTGGGTGGCATCTTGCTGATTTCTGAGCTGCCCCGAAGGCATCTTTCTTCTTGTCCCTGTAGAAGTGCTTGGTTTCTTATTAATAGTGCTAATCTCTTCAGCAATCATACTTTCTTTAGCGCCTCCATTACATAAGGTTACTTTGGGGCCAAAATTTAAGTTTTGCAAAATTTTCTGCTCTGCTTTTGTCCTTGATTCTCACCATAAACCTGGCTAAAAGCCACCATCACTACCCATGCTGCAGACTGAATGTTGACCTGCATTGAAATTTCCTCTGCCACATTAGTTATTCCACCACCCTTAATTTCAAAAAATGAGAATAGGCAGGATTTGTCCTCAGAAAATGGGCAGAATGTAGAGAAATTTTTGCCATGTGTAACACACATGGCCACTATTCCAATTACCAACGAGGTCCACATTTCCAACTGAAACCTCATGTGCTTGTCCTTTATTCTCCACGTTTATATCAGAATTCTGGTCCTCTGAGCTTCAACCTAAATCACCCTTCAGCTCTCCTTATCAGGACTTTTCCAGCCCAGTCCATCAAACTTCTCCAAATACCTCCTGCAAGCCAGTTCCAAAGGCTTCTATGCCATGTCGCCAAATACAGTCACGGCGATGACTCCACTCTCAGTGCCAATTTTCTGTATTAGAACTGCAGGGGACATAGTATTCAACAGCCATAACTTAAAAGAAGGGAGTTTTAATTTGGCTCACAGTTTCAAGGGGATTCAATCCATGGCCAGCCAGCCTCAAGGCAGAAGGGATTGGTGGAGCAAAGGTGCTTAGTTCAGGGTGGCTGAGAAGAAGAGTAGGGGGACAGTGGTGGAAAAAAAAGGGTAAGATTTAGCTCAGTGATTAGAGTGCTTGCCTCGCAATCGCAAGGCCCTGAGTTTGATCCCCGGCACCAAAAAAAAAAAGGGCCCACACAGAGACCATGAAGTCTTCATGACACACTCAAATGTACCCAGAAATATGATCTGCCAATTCCCTGGGAAGATCCTAAGCAAATTAAGTTGACACTCTTCTCTAAGGACTGTAGATGGTATTCGTGTTCTAGTGTCTTCTTTGAACAGTCTGTCATAACTTATCTAGTGCAATAGTGTACTTCTCTTATTTGCAGGGTGTTTCCTTGTCTGGTTTTTGAGATTTCTTTTTTGAGGTGATCTATTGTCAGTTTTCTTTGAAAACAGTGTTTTTTAATGATAACGTGATTTATCTAAAATTTATAAAACATAAAATATAAAAATAAGAATGAAGATTATCCTCATACCATTATAATATACTGTGAAATTCTCATTCTCTGTATCGGTAAACATACTAACATTAAAAAAATAGGATTGTACAGTATCAAAATACCTGTTGTCATCATTACTTCATCTAAAAATTTTATCTTGAAGAATCTCAGTATTTAGAAATAGTCTCCTAAATCACAATTTTAAGTGGCCAGATGGTATTCCATTGAGTAAGTAACTTTTAAAAAATAGGTTTCTATTTGGGGCATTGAGATTGGTGTAATTTTTTGTTTTTTTTTTACTTCAAAAAGTCCATAGTTGGGGCTGTGGATTTAGCTCAAGTGGTAGAGTGCTCAAATGGCAAGTACAAGGCACTGAGTTCGATCCCTGGCACCCCCCCACACACCCAAAAAGTCCAAGGTTGAGTTTAGTTTCTTAATGCTAGCTTAAAATATTTGGAAATTTTAAACCATTCACAGTGAATTTAGTGTTTCTAAACTAGTGTTTGCACTGTTTCTTTTAAAGTTGAATCTTTCCATGCTTAAAAAGTTTTAATCAATTAGGAAAATATGTTTCTAACATCTACAACCCCCAAACTCACGCTATAACTTAGGCTGTGTTAAAGACTGAACTGTATCATCTCAAAATGCGTATATAGAAGTACTAATCGTCTGTACCTCAGAATGTGACTGTATTTGGAGTTTGGGTCTTTAAAGAGGTAGCCGGGGATAAATGAGTTCTGTCTTTATCAAAAGAAAAGATTAGGACACAGATTCACACAGAAAGAAGACCATGTGAAGAAATGAGAAGACAACTGCCATCTATAAGAAGAGAAGGTTTAGAAGAAAAAACTCAGCAGACACATGTGCATTTATGTGTGTGTGTGTGTGTGTGTGTGTGTGTGAACTTTTGTTGAAGCTCTCCATTCTGAAGCACTTTGTTATAATCGCCCTAGCAAACTGTAGATATCATATCTAATATTTGTCTTCCGTGGGGTTTAAAAATTTTACTAGTGAGGTATTTGAAGATTCATCATGTTGTATTTTGCTAAAATATCCTTAGTTCTTGTAATTATTCTTCATAAATTCTATTCTTTTTGTATTTTGGAAGAACTATAAAGATGAAAGATAGAAAAGAGTTATTTCTATCTAAATATTTGTTTTCTTAAAAATGGTATTTTTTGTTTTAGTCTTTACTTTCTACCCTGGTCTTTCTAGTTTTTATTGGAAATATTTCCAAAATATTTGTGTACTGGAAAGTTTGTTCCAATGTTTCCATTGTAAGTTTATTTATTTATTTATGTTATCCTGGAGAGAAGGATTCCCAAAGTGCTTGAAATATGTGCTTGAATAGATTCATTTTACTTTTTGGTTTTTCTTTGTTTTAAACTAAGAGAAGACTATTTATTTAAAGGTGGCAAAAAGGGAGAAAAGAGAGGTGACAAATAGCTAGCTACTTGATGAGTAGGGAGCATTCGAAAGTGAAATACTCCTACTTTCTGGTTTTTCTAAGAGTTCCTTTTTATTATTTTCTCTTACAACTATAGTAATTCTGTACTCATTTACTGAGCACATTTAAGTGCTCAGTAATTGTTACTTGTTTGAGTAAAAGTTTAGAAGAAAATCAGTAAGCAGGCTGAAGTTGTAGTTTTTCAAAGCCAAAATACCTAATCAAAAATCATATCTGAGCTAGGCATGGTGGGTCATGCCTGTGATTACATAATTTTGGGAAACTGAGGCAAATTCAAGTATTACTTTGGTAATTTAGCATGACCCTGTCTCAGAATAAAAAAATTTTAAAAAGGTCTGAGGATGTAGCTCAGTGCAAGGTCCTTGGATTATATATACTTGTTCAGAGTTCCATAAATCACTTGAATTTTTGTGTTTTCATGACTTTATTAACTCTATTAGCAGCCTCTGAGATATAAACCACATTTATCATCTAATAAAGAGAAGGAATCAAAAAACCACTATCTTTATTTTGTTATTGAAAGCAAGATCATTAAGGATATTGGAAAATAAATAATCCAGAATACAAAGTGCCCATAGTTCTTTTTTTGTTGGTTAAAAGATCTGCCTACTATGAGTGGTATTGTCTACTACACAAAAACTGTGGCCATCATAAGATAATGCCCTCTTTGATTAATTGTTGCTGACTCTAAAATGTGGTAAGAAGTATTCTTGAAAGTTCCATGCTTAACAGTTTTCCCCTTAGAACAATAAATAGACGTAAACTTAAATATTTCATATTTGAAGATGATCTCTAAAACATGCATTTGGAAATGTAGGATCATTACACCAAAATTCTCTCAAGAGATAATTTTGTCCATTTTCCAAGGTTTTAGAAAATTTAGTCATAGCATGTTAGGTAAATTCTTATCTATAGAATTTAAAAGAATATCACGGACGGTGATTTCATAACCATCCATAAATATAGTATCATTTAATAGCCTGCATTTGAATCAGGGAGAAATGGTTGGCAAACATTGTATTATTGGACTCCCAACAATGTTAGATAATAAAATATATTTAGGAGAAGTTGGTCCCATATTTGTCTGTTAAAGAGGTCCAATTCCTGGAGTATGATATATGTTATTTGTCTCCTCCTGTCTCCAAGCCCCAAGATAATTATTCTTAATTACTGTTTTGGCATAAAAATGTTTCTGAGTAAAAGTGAATATCCCAAATTTAACTCGAGTTTCTTATCAATACCACACATCCTTCCCCATCAAGTTCATTCTTACCATTGAATGCACTTTTGCCTTATCAAGATTTAACACTCTGCTCAACTTCTTTATCAATGTGAAGCTGACCAGGCTCTGGGATGCGATCACTGCTGTGTGATTAGATGCTTTTCCCATAGTATAAATTAAGCCACCAAATTTGGTCACAGTCACTTCCTGCAGCAAAAAGGCAATTAAACTGTGTAGGTACAAAACTAGTAATGACTTCACAATTACAGAACAACCTCAGCCCGCAGCGTTCCATATACGTGATTGCGGCAGACGGTCATAACTTTGCAAACGAGAGCATGTGCTTAAAAGGGGCATAATAAAAGTTCGTAGCTGACTATGTCAGTTTTATATGTGCCTCTTGACATTGAGATTCTCTTTGTTAAATTCACCAGAAAGGCTCCTCTTCAGTTTAGCCCTATGAAGTATTTTAATGCTAGCCACATATTGATTCATCTAATTTCATACTCGAAGAGTCACAGTTTGTCGGTTTTATAGAATTCTAGATGTTTTGTTTATGTGGTTTATTTGTGTCATAGTTGAATTCTTTTCCTCTTTCTGAATGAAGTATCCCACTAAAATCTGTTAATATGTCCCAACTCTGCCACAAAACGTTCTACGTGAGACCGCTTTGGATAGTTTCAATTTCATCAAGAAGATGAACGTGGTGTTCATTTCTTTCCACCGCTCAGCATTTTCACCATCCATCTTAGTCAGCGTGTGGTTACTCAGGACACAGCATTAATGATAGCTGTCAAAATAATAGTCTGCGGGGCAGAGGTCAAGAAAAATATGTAAAAGACTTCGGAGAGAACCGGATGATAAAGTAGTTCACGTAGTCATTTAAATGCTGGCATAGTGTGGCCTTGGTGGGGCCGGGGTCAGTGGAGGCAAGGAGAATAAATGGGGACATCTCCAAGTAGTTTACTCTTGTTAAAAGGGAAAAGAGGATGATAATGGCACTGCCAGACAAGCACAGCAGAGGCAATGTTCTCAACTGTAGGGCTGACCCAGCAAAGCACACAGAGTGCTCTTGCTAGCAGCGTGAAAGCTTTTACTTTCAAACGTATTAACCCTTCTCGTTACTGTACGACTTAATTAAGACAGTTCCTGGAAGCGCTGCCCATGCCGGCCATTGGATGTTTCCATTGATGTCTATAAGCCGTTTTAGAAAGAAGGGAGCAAAGTTTGCAATACAGGGCCAAAATAAGTTATTTCGTCTGAGGAACTTTTTTCATTGAGTCTAAGGAAAAACTTACACTGTATTGCTTTATTGAGTTGATCACTTAATATCATTCCAGGCAATGAGAGAGACAGAGAGAAAGAGAAAGAGGGATAGGAAAAATACTATTACATAATCCCTCCCAAAAACTGTATCATTTGATTTTAAGTATGGCCATTGCCCTCGTCAGTTGAGGCTGTGACAATAAAAACACCAAAGACTTAGAATCTTAAATAAGCTTTATTTCTCAGTGCTGGAGGATGAGAAATCTAAGATCAAGGCATAGAAATTTGGTGTCTGGTGAGAGCTGCCTTTCAGGCTTGTAGACAACCACATTCTAGCTGTATCTTAGATATTTGTAGACTATTGTTATGATGGGCTAAAAATTGGACTTGTTTCCAATTTTTTAAAATAAAGACACTAGTATCAAGGGCTTCCCTTATACCCTGCTTAACTGCTGAAGTCTCTACATACAAATACTATCTGTTATTATTTGTGTCTAGAGGTCTACTCCAAACCATCATGCAGTCGCAAGTGGGACTTTTCAGAGGTAGTATCTAAAGTATGTGATGTTGGGATCAAGGGTGAGTGATTAGTGAATTAGTCTGCTGACTGGTTTGGCATAGTTCTGGTTAGGACTGAGGGTGCCCCACCCTGGGTGTCAGTGCAACCCACCCTGGCTAAAATATAAGGGACTGTGGTTGTCACTTCTCATTTGCTGCTTCTTCGCTACTTTGCTGCTTTGTTGCTTTGCTGCCTTCTGCCAGGCCGCCCTGCCTTGGAACCAGCCAAGTATGGACTGAAACCTCTACAAACTGTGAGCAGAAATAAACCTTTTTTCCTTTCACTTTGGGTGTCAGGCATTTCGTCTTAGCAGTAGGAAAAGTAACCAAAACACTATCGCCTCAAAGATGAGGCTTTGATACGTGAATTTTGTGGGACACATTTGGTGTGTAGGAGCCACACATTGGCATTATAGCTTTACAGCTCAATTGAATATAATCAATTATAATACATTCTTACTTAGAGCAGAGTTGGCCTTCTGAATCTCCAGTCTGCCAACTACAGACTGAAAATATATTTTAAAGAATTGTTTCAATACTGGAAACATACAGACTTTTTTCTTGTCACAATTCTTTAAGCAGTATAGTATAATAATTATTTACATAGCATTGGAATTGTGTTACATTGTGTTTACATAGGTTGTATACGCAAACTGTGCCATCTTATACAAGGAACTGGAAAAGCCATGGAGTTTGCTACTCATGGGGTAGGGATCCTGGAACAAATTCTCTGTGGGTACTGAGAAAAGCTGTGAGGGGTTGGGAATTTAGCTCAGTTGTGGAGTGCTTGCCTAGCAAGCACAAGGCCCTGAGTTTGATCCCCAGAACAAAAAAAATAAAATAAAATAAAATAAAAAGTACTGGAGCAATTGCTTTCAGTAATTATGCAAGACAGGCCTTGTTGGAACATCTGAAAAACACTGAATCAATATAATTTTTAATCAATGTACATTTCTATACTATTGTAGGGAGTTCTAAGAAGGAGCCTTCAAATATCTCTGTGGAATAGACATAGTTAATTTATAGTAATTTGAGGATTTGTTGTTGAAAAAGATCTCTGGTACACAATGTGAAACCAAAGTATGTTTTCCTATTTTCTTCCTTCCTTCTTTCTTTCCTTCCATCTTCCCTCCCTCTATATATTTTCCTTTTGCCTTCCTTTTCCTTTCTTTCTTTCTTTTTCTTTCTTTCTTTCTTCCTTCCTTCCTTCCTTCCTTCCTTCCTTCCTTCCTTCCTTCCTTCCTTCCTTCATTCCTTCCTTTCTTTCTTCCTTCTGTCTGTTGTTCTGTCTCTCTCTCTCTCTCTCTCATTCTCTCTCTCTCTTTCCCCCCAATATGTGTGTTTTACTGAGAATTGAACCCAGGGCTTTTGCATTGAGCTACATTCCCAGCCTTTTTTTTTTTCCTTCTTCTTCTTTTTTTTTTTAAATTTGAGACAGGGTCTTGCTACATCACTAAGTTGCGCAGGCTGGGCTTGAACTTTTGGTCCTCCAGCCTTGGTCTCCCAGAGTGCTGGGATTTTAGATGTGCACCACTATGCCCAAATTGTTTTCCTGATTTCTTTAGGTAAACATGTTAAACGTATGGAGTCTCTGTGAGAAAACTCATATTTCACTAAAATAACAGGCACACAAAGAAATAAGCAAATGAGAAAAAAAATATTACAGAATATTATTAGTGAATTTGAATTCCTAAATGCTCTACATTGGGTATCTGTGCATCAACAACTCTGAGGAAAAGGTCTAAGTCTTCATATTACTTGGCTCTGGTCAGAAAGTGAAAGAGTTAAAATTCTCCCATGTATTAATTTACAGAGAATGGACTTACTCTTTTTATAAAACTGTATTAATTTCTTTAGTTTTCTATTATTTTATACAGATTACTTGCTATACTTGTGCTATTTTTAGTTCGAGTATACTTTTAAACATTTATTTTGTGAGATATTTTCAAATTTTATATACCAAGCATATTAGCAAACTTTTCTTTAAAACTCATGTCGTAAAATTATGTTGTGATGCATATATGTATCAATTATTTTTAATTGTCACATATAAAAAGATGCTTACTATAAAACAATACATTTTTAACTTTGTATATATAAAATGTTTTGCTTTTGGTAATTTTTGGACTCTGTTAGTGTCTTGCGAGTCTTCCCTTAACAGTTTTTTTCTTTCAAAGGCTTATTTGTTGCCAGTGACTCTCTAGGACCTTTTTTTTTTTCTTTTCTTTTGCTAATGACATCAAAACCCTTGTAAATGACTTTCACCTTTACTTTTCCAGTGCACTCAGAAATGAGCAATGGCTACAGATTTTAACTGAAAGATAGTGATGTAGTGATGAAAACTTCCTTTAGCGTAAATACATTCACAAAACAAACAACAACAAAACCAAAGAAGTAAATCACACATAATAAAATAATAATCTCTAAGACTATGGTATTTATCCATATTTTAGAAAAATCTTTTTAGATAGTTTATAGTACACAGATAAGAAAAAAATTCCATAAAAATTTATTCTTTTTGAAATCAAAATAAAAAGAACAATATATTTGTCAACCACATTCAGTCATAATTTTTGAAGATATCAATCATTAACATTTATTTCTAAATTTTTGGTTCCTCGCTAAAATGTGGAGTATTACATCATTTAAGAGCATCAGAATTCCAGAGCAGGAAAAATTTACATTCTTTTAGAGATAAGGAGGAGCAATTTAAGTAGATGCAATTATCATTACTACTTTAAAAATGAATATTATGGGACTGTATTAAGTATAAAAACAATACCAGATGTATTCAAAGAAAATAATGATCTAAATTAATCCAAGGCCTAAGTGAATTATTTGAACAATAGCAGTATTTCTTTTTATAAGACATAGGGTAACACAGATCACTTGCACAGACTATTTCATTGCAATATAATGATGTGGGATGAAATTTTAGTAGAATGGAATGGGATACAAGAATG
Source organism: Hystrix cristata (assembly GCA_004026905.1). Classification (NCBI taxonomy): domain Eukaryota; kingdom Metazoa; phylum Chordata; class Mammalia; order Rodentia; family Hystricidae; genus Hystrix; species Hystrix cristata. The sequence goes on from PVJO010016923.1 coordinate 27,530, forward strand.
AGGGAGGAGGAAATGACTTAGAAAAGTTTTAAAAAATTATGGCTAGTAATGAATTTGTAGTTATTAGTAAAGGTCATCATTGTAGTCCTCAGTCATGTAGTCTTTTCTTAATTTATTCAGTAAGAAAGTATGGAAATACTATTATATTTTTAACTTTTATGTATTTGGAGAAATGCCATGTGCTTGTGATTACCAGCATCCCAAGTATTTCTAAAATCCTTATTGAGATAGAATAAAGATGGTAGCAATAAAAATATGGAAGATAGTTCAAAATTAACTGAAGTATTAAAATGTGTTCTCGAGCAAGATTCCATGACCCAAGATTTTCCCCTGCAAAATGAAATTGGTGGAGCTGATCTTTTTTTTTTTTAATTTTATTTTAATGGTACATTTTAGATGTACACATTGATAACATTTATCATAGGGAATTTGTACCTGTACATGATATATCTTGTTGCTTCTTTTTTTCCCATTCCCCTCCCCTCACCCCCTCCTCCCTCTCTATTTACAAAAGATTTGTTCCCATTTTTTCCTTCCATTTCTTATTTCTCTTGACCCTCTGTTCCTTTCCCCCTCCCTTGTTCCCTTTCCCATTTGGACATTTTCTTCCCTTTCCCAATATAATACATTTTAGTCTTTATTTACACTTCAGTTTCTCACACCAGAGAAACTATGCAGTATTTAAACATGTGTGTCCGATTTATTTCACTTAAGAGTGTGGTCTCAAGATGCATCTATTTACCTAGGATATCTCAAGCTTATCATTCTTTATGGCTGAGTAGTACTCCATTGTATAAAGAAACCACATTTTCTTAATCCATTCTGCTGTTGATGGGCATTTGGGCTGCTTCCATGATTTAGCTATTTCAAACTGTGTTACTATAAACATGGGTGTGCATATATCCCTGCGGTATAATGATTTTAATTCTTTTGGGAAGAGACCAAGAAGTGGAATAGCTGGGTCAGATGGAATCTCTAGTCCTAGTTCCCCGAGGAATCTGGTGGAGCTGATCTTTAGTGCTTTTGTACACTGTGGATGACTTGACGGCAGGCCGGCATCCTTTCCGGAACTTGCTAATTCTTCATTTTCATAATCAAGTTATATCCCCATGTCTGTTGCTCCATGGAGCTGTAAGGAGAGCCGTGATCTTCAGTCTTAGAACAGCGTTCAGAAACCTGGACAGAAATCGTCCCACTTCCACAATGTTGTTTGCCGGACTGATGAGTTTTGAGCTGTCCTGACACAGGTAAAGGACTCTAAGACTCAACAGTTTTCTTTTCCATCCAGAATCTCCCAGGAGACACCATGAATCCTTGTTTAAACAGATCAGGATGAGAGGGGAGCAGACACTCCTTCTTCTGGCTTTATATTAGAGAAAGTCTAAGAATTACAACTAAATGGCTCTGGGGAGAAGCATACATCTAATGGGGAAAAATTGAAAAAAGATGCAAAATAAACACATATTAACTATATACTATAAATGAGTTCATTGAGGCTAGATTAAGAAATATTAGGCCTAGTGAGTGACTCTAGATTTTCTTGTTTAAAATATGAGTTACTATGAAATGTTACTGTTTTGTGAGAGAACACGGTATCAAACATACAGCATCATTGTCTTTTGTGATCTGTATTAGTTACCTTTCTTGTTACTGGCACACAATATCTGAAACTCACAATTTAAAAGACCAGAGGTTTAATTTAGCTCATGGTTTCAGGTGATCCAGTTCATGGTGGGTAGGCCATAAACTAGGGACATCATGGCAGAAGAGCACCGTGGGGCAAAGATGCCCAGTTCATGGTGGCCAAGAAGAACAGCAGAGGAGCAGCACAAGAGAAGAACAGGTGAAGGACCAGACATAGTCTCCAAAGTCATGCTTCTTTGGCCCACCCAGGCACACCCAGAAGTGTGCTTGACCATTCCTCTGAGTGACTCCCAAGCTAATCAAATTGACACAATCAAGCTTAGCCATCGTAAAGTCCCAAATAGAATTCTCTTTATAGAACTAAATCTTTTGCTGTGAATAAAATGTATGAAAATATCTATTTATGACAATGTGTTCAGGGGCCTGTGGTTCTTCCTTATGATTATGCTTTTGTTCATCTCTGTCTTTTAGTGTCCCCTGCCTTTTTTATGGTGGACCTCAGGGAAAGTCCTTTATGTGTTTTAGCTGGGACTTTCTCCTTTGCTTGTGGAAAGCAGATGCATCATTCCAGGGATGGTGAATGATACATTATTCCATACATCTCCTTCCCCTGAAGAAAGCAGATTCATATTCGAGAGATAGTAAGAGAATGAGCACAATGCTGTTTTAAAGGTTGGCACATCAGTGAGCACTACTGAATACAGACCGTGTGTGTAGTGACACGAGATGATGCAGAAGAGCAGATGTTATCACAGGCCTCAACGATGAGATATAGATTTTAAAAGGCATCTTGTCTTCTTGCCATGAGGACAAGAACTTGACCAGATTTTACTCCCAGCCCTGCCCCTCCCCAGATGTGGCCTATTCAGCTAGTGACTCACAGACTGTACAACAATAGTATTGGAAGAAACAACAAAAATATTTTATAGAAGCTGGAGAAGGGAAGACATTTGATTAGGATCACAGAGCTAGTTTCTGACAAAATCACTATTAAAACTCAGGTTTCATACCTAGCTCTGCTCTGACATCAGGCAACTTCAGAAAACTCTGTAATTCCTCAGACCCTCTTTTAACTTTTCAGGGCTGCTGTTAACAATGTACCACAAACTGTCACAGTAGAGACATCTTATCTCACGGTTTTGGAGACTAGAAGTCCAAGATCAAGACCTTAGCAGAGCCAGTTTCTAAAGGCTCCAGGCAAGATCCTTCTTTATTTCTTCCTGGTTGGTGGCTGGCAATTCTTGGTGTTCCTTGTCTTGCAGCTACATTACTTCAGCTCTGCCTCTGCCATCACGTGATCTTCTTTTGGGCGACTGTTTTTATATGATATTTCCTTTTACTATGCCAGTCAGAAAGAATGAAGGTCCTTGTCTACTCCACTATGACCTCAACTTACTACTTCGGTGACCTTATTTCCAGGTAAGATCACATTCAGAAGCAGTAGGCGTTAGGAAATCCACATCTTTTTTGGAAAGGAAGGAGTTTGCACAATTAAACTCACAATGCACTCTGTAGTTGCAGACTTACACCTACAGAGACCCAAGAGGGACTAATAAAGCAAGTTCTTCCCAGTCTCCCCCTGTTGCTTCTTCTGGTTATCTCTGATGTTTAGCTTGTGTTGCCCTAATAAAAAAGGAGGAGCTTTGTGACCAAGAAAAAAGTAGGAGTGTTTATTACATTTATTTCTTCTCTTTTCCCAAAACAGCATGAGGTCTTGGGGTGGAGAAAGCTTAGTCCTCCCTCTCTTCCAATCTTTGGCCATTGCTTTCTGTCTCTCTCTCTCAAAAATGTTAGCCTCTCTGGCCTGGCCTGACTCACAGCCATTACTCGCTGACCAGGCAGAGCGTCACAATGGCTAATGGAAACTTTCTCCTCAGCATACGCTGGGCAGTTCTCTAATTTGTTTAGCTAAACTGCATTAGTCATACTGAAAGTTTTATTATCAGAGTCAAATACAGGAAGCTGGAGCGGACATGCTGTATTTTAAAAAATTAAAGCATTTTTAAAAATAAACTTGGCATATTGATTAGCTAATTTTCTAAACAAGAGGCTCATTCCTTTTAATGCTTGGCATTACTGTAAATTCTGTTTCCGCCTGTGGGTCATACTGTTCAAAATGAGATTTAAAATACACACATATTTCATGTTAGGTTTTGCTTTAAGATCACCTTTGCTAAGATATTACTGGATCGAGTGAGAGAAGTATGATCCTCGGTTTCTACAGACTTCTGCTTCTGTTAGTTTGGAAGAACAAGCAAACTGCACTTCTTCACATGACTTGCCGCTAAAACTATGCCTTCATATTGATGAGTTTTGCATGTGATCTTAGTCAAACAACTGTGGGCAATTAGTCTGTCATTTATGTGGTGGTCACGTCATGTAGCCTGCTTTGTATTTCTTCCACCCTTTAGTAGGAGTGAGCCCTCAAGCCTTTCTTTCTTCCCTTTTACTATTTCTTGTTGTTTGTTAGTTTATAAAATGTAAGGAAAGCTATGCATGGCCTTTATCAAGGATTCAGTCAATACTACTAGTTAAGTCATATTATTATTATGTGAGACATATTACTAGTAGGCTAGATTCCATTAGGTCAGAGTTTTTCACCATAGGACATACTATTTCATAGAGACTATTATTCAGGTCTTCAGGATACAGGTCACATAAAGTTCTTCTAATGTGTTACCATATAGTGAACCCGCTTAAAATTTTCTCTTCTAGTTAAAGCTTTGGGTCACAGACTTCATATTTTGAGATTCACTATTATGGTTTTCAATGCCTAGCTTGGTTCTCAGAAATCTTAATAATCTGTTGCATAGTAATGAAGAGAAAGCAGGCAACCTCTTCTTCATTCTGAATTAAGTCATTTCTACAGTAAAGGTTTTATGAGATTCTTGTATTGATTAGAACTTCTCCAATTACAATCATGGGGGAAAGTCTATGCTGTGAAAATTCTCATATAAACCTCTCACAAGTAAATGTTTTAGATTCAGTGAATTCAGTATATGCTAAACAGGAAGAAATTAACTTGCAAGAAAATGGTAGAATGGTTTATATTTTTTTTCTGAAGTTTAACTAAAGTAATTAAATTAGGAAACTAATCACTTTATGTTTGCTCATGGAGTTTGTTTGGAATAAGCAATTTATTTAGTAGATTGTGAATTGCCAAGTTAATTTTTTATGACATTTGCAAATGGATTAGACAATGTAACATTACCTCCTCTCCCTTGCAAAAGGAAAAAAAAAGTAGTACCAACAATAAATGTCCTAAGCATAGCTCTCACATCATTCAAATGACCCAATTCAATGTTTGAAGCCAATCTAAATGGCTTTACCCATCCCTACCACCACCCTCCCGCACTGGAAATACGCCCCCTATGAGATGTCTTCATGATGAATGAGCTAATGTTTATGAAGCACTTACAGATCCCTGGGAAAGACACTATCTAATTACAAAGTATACTTCTCATTATTAAATGGAAGCTATTTTCCCTATGTTTTTTGTTATCCCTGCCATTTCTGTGCCATACCCACCTCATAGTTTCCTTTGCAAAGTGAAATCAGCTTCTTAAAAATAAGGGCAAATGGCGGGGGGTAAGAGTTTAATAATTTTAAGTCACAGCGCATTGCACATGCCCAGAAAAGCCTAGATCACTTCCAAATTCAAGGACTAATAAAAATTGGAAGCACTCCAGTAATTTTAAATTGCTTTGCACATTGAAGAGTGATTTAAAATCATTGAAGTGATTCAATTTTTTATATATGCAGTTCAATTTAGAAGTGAGTCAGACAGACAGCATCAAAACAGAGAAGTCCAAGATATTGAATTAATGTTTAAAAAGTTAAGAATGAGACTAAAACATAAAAGGAGGAACCAAGATCAAGCAATCAACACAGTAGATCAGACCATTAAATTGAAGAACCTTGGTGAATTTCTCAGCATTATTTTTCAAGGCTTGTCCCCAACTTGTGCGTGCACATCTCTTTTACTTCTGAACTAGCAGTATTCATATTCTTTACTGCTAGTTAATAAATGTTTATGTGTTCATTTTAACATTGCTCAGGATTATTATTCAATATTGTTTATTACGTCCCTCTGATCTTTTAATTTTCATGTGGGTGAGTTTCTAAGTAGAAATAGAACATGAGTTGCAAATGCAATCAATACATGTAATGTAAAATTTTCTAAAGTCACATGACAAGAAAAATAAAAATAGTTCGATTAATTTTACTAATACAGTTTATTTAATCCAACATATCAAAAATGTAAGTTACATCTATAACTAATATATCAAATTATTGAGATAGTTTGTCTTTTTTCCCTTTGCATGAAAGTCTTCACAATCTTGTGTGTGTTTCACACTTACAGGCCATCTCCATTTAAAGTCAGTGCACTTCGAGCACTCGATAGCCATACATGTCTCGTGACTACCACTGGTGGACACTGTGGTATGTTGTGGACATTATGACTACATACTATAAATATTTTGAAGTTGTGAACTGTGTCTTCTACTTTGCAACACCAGTTATATTCAGGGTTTGCATGTTTCATTGCTTTTACCCTTTGATTTTATTTCGTGACTATCATAGTCAACAATGCAGTTTGTTAGCATAAAAAAACAAAACAAAGCAAAACCAAGCAGCCCAGTGGTCATTCTTCAGGCCACATGCAGTTTGGCAGCACGTAGTCTACCTGAGCTGTACATAGGATCAAAACAGAAAGCTGACATATGGAGTTTCCTACAGGCCTAAGGCTGAATTTCAGCATCTATGCATTTATGCATAAAATTCAAATATGGCCATGGGAAAAGACCTCTCTATTATCCATGACACAAGGAAGAAAAAGAAAACGCAAGAATAATTTTTAGAGGTCAAAGTGAGCAAGTGTTTACCAGAAGAAAAAAAAAAAAGTGAGCATCATTTTCCTAATAAAGACCCTGGCTAGTGAGCAACTCCTAGCTCAAGTCTCTGCTGGAAAAAGCATTCTGTGCTCTGGGGACAAATTTTTCAGAGTCTCCCAGGCCAAAGCAGGAGGGTATGAGCAAATGCAAAAAAGATGGCACCACACAGTGGATTCATTGTCGGGAGAGCAAATGATTTTACATGACTCAGAGCAAAGGAAGGATGTACAAGGCCACAAACGACAGTTTGATGGATAGAGATGGATGGCCGAAGAGAAACCCTCACTTAAAATTCTTCCTTTGAACATTCCTCCACTGAAGGATTCAGAGAAGTATGCTGATATTTTTTTTCTTTTTCAATCTTTTAGTTATTTATTTGCTTGATTCTAAAGGCAATGTGTTTTCTTTGTTTTGAAAGTACTGGGGGTGATAATATAAAATTACGTTTATTCTTTCCATCCAGAGGAAATCATTAATATTTTGACTTATTTCCTTCTAGTCTTTCCTTTATGGACTTTATATAGTTTAGATTGTATTTAGTATCTTGATTTTACATTTTGACAGGAGCATTTTCCTAGATCCCTGAAAACCTCTTAGTCAACAGCTGGCTTTCTTCCCTCAAAAGCAATATTTGCACCATAATTGAAGCTGCAGAGTTACGTATCTTACCTAAATTCTTTTTGCATTTCAAATTGTATGTTTAAAATAGATTATAAAGGAAATTACTAGGTTAAAAGTGGATTTTTATAAGGATTTTGAAATTATACTGTTATTTTCCAAAAAGGCTACATGGTATTTCTACCATATTTAGGACACAGTGCAGGAAAAAAAAATCATTTTAATTCTCTTGTTTCCAGTTTTGTTCCAAAAGCGTTGTTTGAATCCCCATTATGTGTTCTTTTTCGTCCATAAGTGTACAAGCTGTTGTCAACAACCTGGAGTGATATCTCCATTCCAGAAACACCTGCTCTTAGTACTCAATCAAGCTATTTGTAAACAGATAAAAAAGAGAGGAAAGACTTTGGGAATATGTGCCTAAAAATCAAATTTATTATTGCTTTAGTTTCAGGATGTAAACTATTGGGAAAATATTTTAGTGAAAGAGCCCCTTCTATATATTCTACGAATGCACACTTTGATAGTCCTTGCTCTTGTTGCCCACCAAACTAATCATCTTTTAAGATTTGTAATAACCTAAATTTATTGAGGAATTTCCAATCTACTCTCCCAAACACTTTATATCTTGAATTTATCATGTCATCCTCACAATAATTCTGTGGGGAAGACACCATTCTAAGTCCCTTTCTGCTGTTTACAGATTTTGTTTTTGTTTTTGTTTATAGATCTGAGTTTTAAATATAATATTCAAGTTATGCTGCTGTTCCAACTCAGAAACTCAAGAATTTGAGAACTGCCTGCTCTCAATGGCTATCATTTTGCAGGCTCAAATATAAACTGTCTTTTACAAAAAATTTTCAGATCATCTTCATGTAGAATTTACTTCTTCCTCTTTGTATGCCCACTGTGTATGATACCCTTTGTTATCTTTTTTTTTAGTGCTATTATCTTCTTTTTATCTTTTCAGTTCAAGTGCGCTACCACTGAGCTACATCTCCAACAACCTTCTGTTGTCTTTTTAACCCCTAATGCTTCATTGCACATATCTGACTGTGAACAACTAAAAGACAAGTTGTTGCCTATTCAACCTTGCATCTCTACTGCCTTGCAGAGCCCAGAAACTCAGGGGTTCTCATGAAACATCTATTGAGGAAATGGCGTAAATAAAAAAAAAAAATCTTGAAAGAGTCCTGAAATGACGTTTTCCAATATTATCCTTTTAAAGGTTTGGAATTTTTCCATAGTACATGGTCTTGTTCTTCTGAGTGCAATTCAAAATAGTAACTCAAAGAAGAGGAACTGAATCTTTTGTACTATGGGAATTTTGGGCTACTACCAAGACATTTAGGTTACTCGGGGTTGTATTTGACCTGTAATGCAGAAGAAAATTTCTGCCGACACTCTTTAAACATTTCCTAACTATTGTAAACCAGAAGCCCCTTTTCAAAAACAAGTTTAGATTAATGTGAAATAATTTGCAGGTCACGTAAAACTGCATAGTTTCAATTGTATTACTTTGATTTTTTTTCAGTGTAGAACTATGTGTGCATGCACCCACATAAACCAAAACAAAAAGGGAGTTGCACAGAGTCTTTAGAAACTGGGTTGCATATTACTCATAGCTTCATCCAGCAACTCAAGGGGACAAATACATCCAGTATTGCAATCTGTTACATTAAGAAAAATGATGACCTCTCAGTCCGTTGGAATAAAATATTTAAAAACTAAATAGCAAGGACATCACTGAATGACTCTTGTGCGTGTTTATAACTTCCTTGTGTTCATGACTTATCTGTGTGCTTTTTAAAACAAGGAAGGATGCGTTCTTTGTAGAAAAAGAAGCTGCATGAAACCTTAAATGCTCAGGTTAAGACCTGAGGATGATACAATGTCTTCCTCACAAAACATTCCTACACTTAAAAAAGAATTTTAAACACAACGACTGAGAAACAAATTCCCAGCTGGCTGTATCATGCCACGTTAGACACAATGATACCTCTTCAGTAGTGTGTCTAGTTTATGCTTGTGTTTATATCATATATACGGAGCACTTTGAGATTTCATATATATTGTCTTTGAATTTATGTATGTTTCATGAGTAGCAGTCTTCGGCCCTATTATTTATTCTTAGTTATCTATGCTAAAATCTAGTTAACTGCAAGCAAAATTAACATATACAAATATATCTGAACATGGAAACAAAATTTTAGGGGCATAGTTAGAAATTGAGCATATATATATATACTATTCAGCATACTTCAAAGTATACTTACACAAATATTCTAAGTCATCTCCCCGCACAGAATTTCTGCCTTCCTCTTTTGTATCCTCACTATGCCCTATGCTTTCTATTTTCAGAAACACAGTTAAACTATTTTCAAAGTATACTTAGACAAAGAATACATTTTTTCACATTTTTTTCTCACAGGGTGCTATTGTTTGTGTGCGTGCGCGTGCACACACACACACACACACACACAGAGGCACCAGGCTTGCATCGGCTTTCACAGAAACCTGAAGAGTTTTTCTAACAATTCATCACTAATACGCGCCACAGTGACAATAATGCCCTTGGAATGCTGGGTGTGGCTCCAGCTGGTGACTGTACAGAGCTCAGGAATGCTGGGTTAAGTCTAGATAAAAGGCAAGTGGCCAACAGATACACTCTGTGGCTAAGCAACAAACATTCAGAGAGAGTGGCAACTGGTATCCAAAGTTGGTGAAGAGGTTCTGAAAATGTTAGTTCAATGCGGGATGGAAGTGAAAAGCCAGAGCTTCCCAGGGTCCAATACTGGGCAACTAGCTTCAGGTACTTAGTGAGAGATGTTCCTAACAACTTGCTATGGCTCTTGCACTTCTATCCAGCTTTTGCTACTTGGTACTGGTTTAAGTCCTACACATGTTACACTTGGGACACAGGACAAGCTTTTTCCAAGTCAGCCACATGTTGGAGTTCTGTTTGGTGCCATCGGAAGTCCATTTTGAGTCATCTCATGTCTGGCTTTCAGCAGAGACTGGGATTGCATTTGGATGCACGGTGGGTGTTGTGGACAAAGTAGGCTAGAATATCTGGAGACCAAACTCCAAGGCAGAAAGTCATGAGCTGGGCCAAGAGTGGAGCAAATGGCTTCTAGGTATCAATCACTGCTCTTCTAGGATGGGCAGATGAATCAGAGATGGCTTTATGAGACTTGGTCTTACACCTGAGGCGGCATCATCTGTGGTCGGTAAACATTTCACCAGCATTCATCTGCTAACAGGGGGCAGTAAGGCTCATTGGAACTTCGAGAAATTCTAGACCGGACCTGGAGATTCTCAGACGTAGCCCAGGGAATACAGCAGTAAGGGGTGGAATGAGGCAGGAATGAAGACAAACAAGACTCTACCTCTACTTCAACTACAGAAACACCACATGATATTTCATTTAAGTACTCTGAAGACCCCTGTTTTAGATTATTATTGATGCAGATAGAGGTAATGCCACATACTTCACTGGTACTAAAGGCCACCATTAGGTTATCGCTTTGAGGCACTACTAGGTCGGTTGTAGGAGAATCTAAGACAGAGGAGCACTGTCTGCCATCACTAGGCAGAAATGACCCTGTGCAGCTGACCTAGTGGACCTTAATATCTTTCTGGTAAGTAGCTGTGACACAGTTAAGGTTAAAATGAGTGATAGTGCAAATTATGGAAGGAGGCAGTAGTTACCGCGGACTACATAAGCTACAGGAACTAAAGGTAACGAAGAGCAAGCAGTGAGGCCTGGCTGCCACCCCAGAAGCTAGGTAGTTCTAGACGCTCATGTCCAGGGTTCTAATCATCCTACAGCACCGAGCTAGGTGAGGGTATCTGGATTTCTGCTGCACAGTGATCTGCTCCAGGAAGACATATTAAAGCAAACTCAATTCCTCAAACAGCTTACGTTTGCAAATTGTCGGTTCAGCTTTCCTGAAAGAATTCGTAGTTTGCGGCTGCACAAAAAAAAAAAAAAAGAAAAGAAAAAAAGAAAAAATAGGTCGAGATGCTGAAAGTGCACAATATATATTTGTCCATGGATAAATAAAGAACATTCTATTCTGGAACCTCTGGGAGAAGTGGGGATTGTGACATCACAAGATACAAATATGACTTTTGTTAAGATCAGCTTACTTTCACATATTAGGTTTAGGCATCTCCATTTATCCAGCGATGTCTAGTCCTTCAGTATTGAACACAAACCTCCCATACAGCTTTACTTCCAGGAGGCCGGGTCAGAGATTTTTGCTGCTGTTCATGACATTCCTTAATCAAGGTAGTGTGTTTGGTTTCTGTTCACTGATGGATGGTCAGAAATAGCCCAAATCATTGCAGACCTTGTCTTGGTTTAGGTTTCAGATGGTTGACCTTTTTACAGTTTCTTATTGAAAGTTTGGTAAAAAGACACGAAACCATTTTATACTAGTCACAGATAATTTTCCTGTTCATATTTTTATTTTATTTCCCCAAATGTCTTGCAGGAACTTTTATCATCAGAAAGACCATAAAAATCATAGATTTAGCTTTCCTTTTAGCTTAGATTTTAAACAGAAGCCAGGTCTTACTTGGCTGATAGAAGAAAGCTTGAGTTATCTAAAATAGCCAAACTCACAGAAGCAGAGAATTAAATGCTGATTTCCAGAGGCTTGCAAACTTAAAACTTACTGAAAGGATAGATGTCATGGTAAATTCTAATAAAAAGAAAGAAGGCAAAAATGAAGGAAGACGAAGGAAGGAAGGAAGGAAGGAAGGAAGGAAGGAAGGAAGGAAGGAAGGAAGGAAGGAAGGAAAGGAAGGAAGGAAAGAAGGAAAGAAAGAAAGAAAAAGAAAGAAAGAAAGAAAGAAAGAAAGAAAGAAAGAAAGAAAGAAAGAAAGAAAGAAAGAAGAAAGAAAAGAAAGAAAGGTAAAGGATCATTTAATGGCAAATACTCAGAAAGGGAGACTTAGAAATGTTGGATAATTCCCATAAAACTTTTCAAGGTACTCCAAGAAACCAAGCAAAAACGTGGGTCAGTGACTAAATAATCTATCTTCGAGAGTCAAGGGTTGTACCTGTTAGCTGTAATCCAGATTTTTAGCAAAAGAAACAATTGTTTGTAAACAGATCAAAACAATGCCTGTGAATTAGCTGGGAGCAGGTAGACTTTTGTAGACCAATGTGACATGCAGTGTGACGCAGAAAGTGGAAAAAAAAAAAAGATGATAAGATGATGGCTTGCTTAGTCAGTACCACATCATTCAGTAGTAATGTTAAGGACGTACTCAACAATGTCTTACCAGTAGTAAATACACATTGTTTGTGAGCTGAAAAAGCACAGCTAGACTGTAAGTGGGAAGTTAGCACTGACTGCGTATGAAGGAACTTCTGAAGTCCAGTGCAAAGCAGGTACTAAGAGGAAGCACTCTATGCAGGTGTAAGAAGGTGAAGGCATGGGTTCTGTTCAGGAGCACCTCATCAAATCTTCTGCATCACATCCTTTTCTACAGGATTATTATTCATTTCCCCGATGCACAGCAACTTCTGTCCAATGGTATTTACTTCTGCCCTGTAACACTGCTTGCCTTCCAGCCCTTAAAATTCACACATGTTTACTAATAAGTGTCTGATTTATTTCACTTAATAGTATGTTCTCAAGGAACATCCATCTACATACAAATGACTCTAGTTTATCCTTTTTTATGGCGGTGTAGTACTCCATTGTGTAGAAAAACCACATCTTCTTTAGCCATTCATCAGTTGTTGGGCATTTAGGTTGTTTCCAAGACTTAGCTATTACAAATTGTGCTGCTATGAACATGGTTGTGCATATATCACTGTGATATGATGATTTTAATTCTTCTGGGAA
>PVJO010016924.1:0-40586 GCA_004026905.1 Hystrix cristata
TGATTTGTCTTTTTTCTCTAATAATTTTCATTATTCTGTGCTTTTGTGTAATTTCTGGAATCTTGATTATTATGTGTCTTGGTGAGGATTTATTTTGGTTATGAGTAATTGGGGTTCTATATGCCTCACTTATCTGTATATCAAGTTCTTTTCTCATGCTTGGGAAGTTTTCCATCATTACTTCTGTAAATAATCTCTTTAGATCCTTCGTATTATCTCCTGCTGTTTCATTTACTCCTATCACTCTTATATTGTTCCTCTTTGCATCATCTTGCAGATGTTGTAGTGATTTTTCATATTCTCTGGTTATTTTCAACAGGTCTTTCTTTTCATTCTCACTGATTGCTGACCTGTCTTCTAGTTCTGAGATTCTATCTTCACTCTCGTTCATTCGGCTTTGTATACTTTCCAGTGAGTTTTTTATTTCTTGTATGTCTGTTTGGATCTGCTTCATGGGCTCCATTTCTTTGCTAAGTTGTATATTCAAATTTTCGATTGTTTTTCTTACTTCGTCTGTTTTTTTATCTGTGTCTACCCTGAATTCACTAAGCAAATCTTTCATTATGTTGGTCATCTCTTTTCTGACCTGGTCTATTACCTCTAGCCTGATGTTCTTTATTTCTGCGCCTATCTGTTTTTGAACTTCTGTTGCTATCATCTCTGAGAGTTTGGTTGGGTGATTTCTGACATCTTCGATGTCGTTGTCTTCTGTATTTATGCTGATTGGGCTTGGGGTTTGGGGTTGCGTTTTGGTTCTATGTCTGGTCATTTTCTTTGTATAGATATGTACGTTATCCTTCTCAGTTTGTTCTCCAAGTTGGTTTGATATTTTCTTTGTATGAGGTTACAGAAAGATAGGTAATAGCGTCCTCCTTGGGAGTGTTTGTTTTTGTGGTTTCTTCTGGGTATATGTGTTTCTTGGATCTTATGACCTTTAGACCTCCAGGGTTATCTTCAATGACAAGGTCATGGTTGGTTCCAATTGGTAATAGTGACTTCAGAGAGAAGAAGAGAAAAGAGAATAACAAAGCAAAAAGCTAAAAGAGGGACCATGGGAGAAAAAAGAGGGGGAAAAAACAAACATACAAACAACCAAAAAGAAAAAAAAAAGAACAGCAAAAATAAAGTCTGGGGGGAAAAGCAGAAAACAGTGTTACCTGTGTTCAGTCCCCGACCGTATGCCTGGATGTTGATGGGTCCAGACCTTGCCGGTGCGCGGGAAGCTGCGCACCGCCCGTGGCGTGGTGGGCGTGTGGGCGGGTCCAGAGACTGGCGCGCGCACCTTTCTCACCTCAGCGGCTGTATTCTGCTGTTTAGCTGGGTGCTCGCGCATCCCAGGTGTCTCACGGGAGCCGGGCAGGTCCTTGCAGGTGTATGGGCCTGCGGAGCCACCTCTCCAGCGAGCTGCGCGCCGCCCGTGGCGTGGTGGGCGTTTGGGCGGGTCCAGAGCTGCTCACTTTATTTCTATCGAGGTCTTATTTATTCCAAAAGTTGATCATTGTAGACACTTAGATCTTCACATCAAATTCAGCTTTTCCCCTAAAGTTGAAAGTGGCACTTCCTTATTATCTTGCAGGACAAATTTATGATCTCTCTGGGATAAGAACATGATCTTTAGACCCTGATAGCTTTTTCCTAGCCTCTGTCTCATTTAAGTTTAAAATGCTTAGGTTTTTGTTTTTGAGTTTTTTTCTTTTATTGTTCACTTGCTAATTTTATTCTCAGTGTGACCTCTCAGATGTCCACAGGGAAAGGCAAATTGCTCTAGAGAAACCTCCATGATGTTCAGCAAAATAGACTTCTCTGTGTAAGAACAATAGGACTGGAAATGGTTTGTATGGCAAAATATATTTTGTGCACACTGGAAGAACAGGAGAATAAAAGTTATGAGTTGTAGAGCAAAATAATAATAATAATAATAATAATAAATATTTCGGTCCATTCATTTACTTTTAAAAGTATTTGTCATCTCAGTTATTGGAATGCAGGTATCTGTTTTCCACTTTACAAAATATGCTAAAAATGAAAGAAGATGAGTTGAGGTAACACTCATTTAAAATGATGTTGCAAATGAAGTAGCTTATCTGATTATTTCAAAACCTGGCTAATGTCTTCAGGAAGCAAACAAGCAACCGAAAACAGAACGTGCATGCCATCTCCACATACATGCTCAAAATTCCTTCTTATGTTCACGATGATTATGATAATCATGTATCCAATGCTTTTGGTATGTTCCTGGTTTTAAGACTTTTGGTAAATCCTCAAAAAATGCTTTGAAGTTCTATTACTGATTTACAGAGAAAACTTTAAAAAGACTTGCCAGGCTTAGTGGCATACACCTGTAGTCCTAGCTATCTGGGAAGCTGAGACAGGAGGATCACATGTTCAAGGCCAGTCCAGCAACTCAGTGAGACCTTGTCTCAAATTAAAATTTAAAAAAGGACTAGGGTATAGCTCAGGGTGGAGCACTTGCCCAGCATTTTTGAGGCTCTGGGTTTAATCCCCAGTACTAGACCAAAAAAAAAAAAGATTTAAAAGGCTCATGAAGGTACTTATTGATCTAAAGTCATGGTAGTGGATCCTAAACTCATGTCTCTCAGAGTATGTTCTCAATAATAATCAGGCAAATAATCAAGTGTAGAGTTGTCTTTCATCAGTTTATGGTCAGTACTCCTGAGGTATGTAGAATGAGTCCAGTAGCTATCCTGCCTATTAATAATGAAGATTATGGTGAACAGCAGTATTTTCTTTGGTCTTCTTTTTAACAAGTAGCAGTTCTGTTTTAGAAATAAGCCCCCTCACTTACTATCAAGGCTTCTCATTGGCTCCCATTTGCTCGGACAGACTTTAGTAACTGATCATGGCATTCGTTCTAGTACAACACAAATTTTTCAGCAGAATTCTTCACAAGAAAACTCTTGGCAGGGCCCACCAATTAGTTGTAGATGGCCTAAAATTGAAAGCAATTTGTTTTATTGGTCTTCTTCTATTTTAGGATTCTCTTACTGTCATGGAAGAGATGATTTTGAAATTGTCACTATAATATTTATAAAGTACATCAATTTGCAATACACACGCACATACACACGCACGGCAAAGAGAAGTCACACACATAAACCAGCAGTGGCTGAGTGAAACATGTCCCACCAGAGACACTAGCACCATGCTGGGGGAACACTTCTGAAAAAGTTGCAAATGTTTTGGCATGGAGGACCAGGAAGGGTCCCTAGAGGAAGAGATAAAGTTTGTGCTGAACCTCGTCTTAGACTGAGAACCATTTCCACAATCAAGTAAGGGGAGATGCCCTGGGCAGGGAGGTAGCCCATCACTAGGTGTGTTGGAAGGGGCTCAAGTGTTGAAGGATACAACTTAGCTGCTAGCAGCTAATGGTGACAGGAGGCCAGTCTAGCAAAAAAAAAAAAAAAGAAAGAAAAAAAGAAAAACATGTTAAAAAAGAAACCCTTTTTTCCATTTTTTTTTCTGTTTTTCTTTTCTTTTTCTCTTCCTCTCACCCCCCAGTTGTCCTTCTCATTTGAATATTTTCTTTCTTTTTCATGGTATCCATTATACATTTTCATCCTTATTTACCCTTAAGGTTTCTCATACCCCCCCAAAAAACCAAACCCAAAACCAAACAAACAAAAAAACCCTTATCAAACATTGTGCAGAATACGTTTTTTATTTCATAGATATGATATTCTCTCTCATGGAGCCTAAACAATTGGCTTCTTCTGTTAATTAATAAAAACAACTTTTAACATCTTAGTATTCAGTGAGTTAGGAATTAGTAAACGGCAACTACATGTGCCTTAAAGTTCAAGGATCACACGATAGCTGGACTTGGTGGCACACACCTGTAATTCCAGCACTCTGAAAGGCTGAGGCGGGAAGGTTGTATATTCAGGCCCACTCTGGGCAACTTCATAACTTAGCAAGAGGCTGTCTGAAAATTAAACAAATAAGTAAATACTTAATGGCCGGGAATGTAGTCCAGAGTGAAGGCGTTGCGTTCAGTCCCTGGGGAGAAGGAGGATGAAGAGCTGAAAACACACTCTTCACTGGCAGCTCAACAAGCAGCCACCATGGCGATCATGTATTTCTGGGTGGTTCCCACTGTGAGGCTGAACCCTTCACCGCTGCTCCCTACGTATCCACAAGCAGTTTTTCACAACAATTTTTTGGTTATTTATTCTCCCAGACACTCTTTTAAAGAAACGTGTGTAATTCATACTGTTTACATTGGTGTGTGGAGTTGGTACATGGATGCAACACATCCCGTTTCACCCCCTTTTCCTTCTCTCCCTTTTTCCTCTTCCTGTCCCCTTTGAGACAGATCTATGTCTCTACTTCCTATTACCAATGGAAATAATCTTTTTTTTTTTTTTTTTTTTTTTTTTTTTTTTTTTTGTGTGGTGCCGGGGATCGAACTCAGGCCCTTTTGCTTGCAAGGCAAGCACTCTAATCACTGAGCTGAATCCCCAGCCCCAGAAATAATCTTTTAAGACAATTTCCTTCTTTATAAATCAAAACAAAGTGACAACAGCTCAGCCTTCAGGAACTGGTGTTAGCTGGAAAGCAGAACCTCAAACGAGACACCAGGTCTGCGCTCTAAAGCTTGTGATACAACCAAAGACTCAGTGATAGTAGTGACCTTTTGTGGACAAGTTAACCAGAAGCGTTTCTAGTATGTCTAAAATTGATTTTTCAAAATGCGTTTTTAAGCATTTTGTTAGACTTTAAATATTTTGAATGTCCTCAGTAGCTCCAAATTGTTTCCTTTATTTATATTCTTAAACTTTTCTCTGAAACACACACACTCCATTTCCTTTCCAACATCCTCTGAGTCTTTTTTTTTTTTTACAAATTAGTACTATAAAATCATGTAGACTTGCTCATAACATGTATTTGTAGATTTTGTGACTTGCAATTAATTAGTAATAGTGCACTGATCTCTCTCTCTCTCCTCCCTTGTGTCCTTGATGATGTTTGTTCTGGGAATTCTAGAAACCATGGCATCACCAGGAAAGATTTACACATTTAGCCTTCTGTTATTAGTCAAACCATTTGCATTTCTCCTTGGTCTTCATTAGACTTATTTCAGCTTCACGTAACACAGAATCACTTCATACTTTGAAATTGAATTTTATTGAATTTTCTTTAATTTTTTTCTCTTTAATTGACTTTAGCCAACGCTTCAAACCCTTCTGTGTTTCAGAAGTTTTTCTGGAAAATGTGGCTAAATCTGAGTCAGAGACTTGCCATAAATATTTTTTATATAATTGTTACTTATGAAATTGTGAGTGTGTTGCCTGCCATGATTGTCATAAAGAACACTTTGAAGTGGATAACATATATAATTTTTGAAGTTATTTTGCATAAAATTTTAAATACATATTTTAAAAACATGAGCTAAGTTGCAGTCTAGTATTTTGTAAAGTACCTCAGAGCAAAAATATTTAATAGAAAAATCAGCATTAATAGTGATTATACAGTTTGTAATAGCTAAATCTTGGAAGCAGCCCAAATGCCCATCAACAGCAGAATGGATAAAGACAATGTGGTTCTTTTATACAATGGAGTACTACTCTGCATAAAGAATGATAAGCTTGAGATATTCCTAGGTAAATGGATGCATTTTGAGACCATACTCTCAAGTGAAATAAATCGGACTGACATGTTTAAATACTGCATAGTTTCTCTGGTGTGAGAAACAGAAGTGTATATAAAGACTAAAATGTATTATATTGGGAAAGGGAAGAAAATGTCCAAATGGGAAAGGGACCAAGGGAGGGGGAAAGGAACAGAGGGACAAGAGAAATAAGAAATGGAAGGAAAAAATGGAAACAAAGCTTTTGTAGATAGGGAGGGAGGAAGGGGTGAGGGAAGGGGAATGGGAAAAAAAGAAGCAATAAGATATGTCATATACAGGTACAAATCCCCTAGGATGAATGTTATCACTATGTGCATCTAAAATGTACCATTAAAATAAAATTAAAAAACATGATTATATAAGCCTTTAAAGGTAGTGGGTAGTATTTTCATCATAACACACAACTTTTTTATTTCTTATGTGTACAGATATGTTTGTGTGTATGTGTTTCACTAAGTAACAGGCATATATTTTGCCTCCCAATTTAGTGCAGGAAAGTTTTGCCCAGTTTTGTGCTACTGCAGAACGTGGGCCATCACCTTGCCAGCATCCAACATTAGTTTCTTGGTATCTGCTGCCTGACTGCTAAAGCAACAATAACTATTTTTATTTTAACTGCAGCAGAATCTCATGTTTGTTACGTGCTTTGGCATACAATTGATTATGGAGTACAAACTAACCTCGGATAGAGCATCTTATGAATTTCAGAGTCATCTCTTCCTAATCGTTTGTGGTTTTTGAATGACTCTGCAAGGTGATAGTTCTGCAGGGTTGCGACTTGAGATGTGGGCTCTTTCCATATTATGACTCACTGTTGAAACAAATGACCTCTGAGATTACCATGTGGTCCAGAGTCTGGCAGAGAACAGTGGAAGACCAACAGTGGTTTACATTTACGCACCCTGGACATCACGGAAGAGAACTAGTGGGTACATTTTTCTTGCTGGTACAGAAGGAGAGAGCCAGGTAATACAGAATGTAGACGTCTTTATTGGAGATCTTAACCTGCATAAGATCACATAAATGCTGGAGCTGGAATATGAATCAGGATCATTCAACTAATCACTGCCCTTTGTGAATATTCATGTTATTCTGAATGCTAATACGGAAAGATAAGTTAAAATTCACATGAAAGATTCATATTTATCCCGCTAAAGATTTTTAATCTAAAGTAAGGTGTGAAGTAAATTTCTTATATACCTAATTTGTTAAGAGTTTTTAAATCATTTCTGAAAGAGTGCTGAATTTTGTCAAAAGCTTTTTTGGCTTTATGGATATAATCATATGATAATTTTTTGAAAGGATTTACCTAAGCATAATAAATGTTAATATGAGAAGTCCATATCCAATAACATACTGATTGTTAAAAAACCAAAGAAATTCCTCTACAACCCAGAACAAGGCAAGCATGCCTGTTCTCATCACCTATTCCATTTGGAATTTGAATTCCAAGCCAGAGAAATTAGGCGAGAAGACAGTAAAAGCATCCAAGTCAGAAAGTTAAAAGTAGAATTAACTGTTTGCAGATGAGTGATCTTACATGTAAAAATCCTAAGGATTCTACAAAGAAAATTTAGAATTATTAAGTAGTAAAGCCATAGAATATAACAATAGACAAGTTAGTTGTGTTTTTGTAACAAAAATTATTCCCCCCAAAAATTCAAAATCTGATTTACAGTATCATCATGATGAATAAAATGCTTTGGAATTAACTGAGAAGGTAAAAACTTTTACACCAAATACATAAGTGAAATACTGATCACAGAATTTACGAAAGAACAGGACTGGCAGTGTGGCTATATTGTGGCTTGTTTGGTATGTGCGTGGCTCTGAGTTCAGTCCCTAATACTGAGAAATAAGGACGTCCCTGTTCATGGATTGGGAGATTTAACATTGTTAAAATATCAATACTACCCAAGTTGATCTACAAGTTAAAAATAATTCCGGTTTAAATTCCCAAAGAACTTTTAAAGAAATAGAAAAAAAATCATGAAATCTAAACCATAATGAACAGCCAAATTTTTTTTCAAGGAATAAGACAAAACCAGAGCATCCTTTTTTACTTCAAAATGTACTATAAAGATACTGTACTGTTTAGCGTCAGAAAGCACCCTGGAAGTGTCATGTGTTCAGTTGCAGATGCGTGCATCACTGGGCGCTGTACTCGTCAGCGGGTTAGTCCCTTGACGGACTCATACCTGACTGTACTGTCAGGAGGGCCAGGCGGAGGCGGAGGGTCATGGGCAGCTGCTGTGGCTCTCTCCGTCTCGCTTCTGCCGGCTGCCATGAGGTGCACCCCTTCACCTTATTGTTTCTGCCTTGGAGCCCTCTTTTCATTTAAGTTATAAATGCCTGGTATTTGGTCCCGGAAACTAGTGCATGTACAGTACTCGAAACTGTATGGTAGTGTTGGAAAAATAGACATATACACAAATGGAACATGGTAGAGAGCCCAGAAGTAAACCCATGCGTATAGCCAACTGGTATTGAAGAAGAGCAGCCTGAGTACACAGTGAGAAAACTGAATAAATGGTGATGGAAAACTGGGTATCCTTGTTTGAAATAATGAAATCAAACCATTATACCCTACAAAAGAGTAACTAAAAATGGATTAAAGTCCTAAACACAAGACCTGAAACATTAAACTTGTAGAAGCAAACAGAGGAAAACTTCCTAACATTGGCCGTGGTAAGGATTTCTTAGAGGTGATGCACAGACCAGAAAAGCAAACATAAAATGGAATTAAATAAAATTAAAAATCTGCTGCAGTGCAAAGGAGTCAATCAACAGATGAAAAGGCACCCTTGAGAATTAGAGGAAAAAAATTGCAAACCCCAGATGGGAACACCTGTAGTTGCAGATAAAAAAAGTAATTCAACAGGTAATGCAACTGAGGGGACCAGAGAAGGTACACATGTGGCCGTTGGGTATGTGAAAGGTTGCTCAACATCAGTAATCATGCAACCAAAACTGCAAATAGTATAATCTTAAAACAGGAGAGCTATTACTTAAAAGTTAATAAAGACACCAAAAGATAGAAAGCATTGAAAAAGATGTTAAAAAAAAAAAAGAAAAGAAATGCTTGTTCACTGGGAGAATGTGGTGCAGGTACAATGGAAATCAGCATGGAGTTTTTTTTTTTTTAATAGAAAGAAGTTGCTGGATGACCTACCAATTTCACTGTGTTTATATCTGAAGAAATTAAATTCAGGGTTTCAAAGAAATATGAATTTTCCTGATCACAGCAATGTTATCTATTGTATTCGAGGCAATTTAAATATTCATTCATTGATGAATACATAAAGAAAATATGGTATTTATAAACAGTGAGATATTAAATCTTAGAAGGAGAAAAGACTGTCATTTAAAACAGTGTAGGTCATCCTAGAGAATGCTGTGCTAAGTGGAGTCAGATACAGAAGGACGCATGCAACATGACCCCACTTACACGAGGAAGCCAACACAGTGAACTCTCTAGAAGCAGAAGGTAGAATGGTGGTTTCCAGGGCAAGGGAAATGGACAGACATTAGTCACAGCTCACAGTTTCAGTTTCGGGAGACAGGTGTAGCGAGTTACTCTGTAGCATCACGCCTGCGGTTAAGAATTTTGTGTTTCATACCTAAAATTTTGCTAAAATGTTAAAATTTAGGTTAAATATTCTCAGCACACGATGCTGATATCCTCATAATGATAATAATAGTGAAGGTAACTTTTAGAAGTAATGGGCATGCTCCTGGTGTAGATATGGTGATAGTTTTGTTTGTCCACACTTATTTCAAAATTCATTAATATATATACACATATACATATTAAATAAAGTGCTTTCTATGTGGGAATTATGCTTCCTTAAACAGCTGAAAAAGAATTAGATGTAAGGTGGAATTCTCTTTAAGATATAAAGTAAGACTATACTTAGGTATCAAAAGAGGTCAGCACAAAATCTGTTTATTTTTCTGTATTTTCTTTATTTCTCCATATTTTCATCTAATTATATGTAATTTTTGTGAGTTCTGTAATTAAAAAAAAAAACCTGTAAGACCAGGTGCTTATAAAGAATTCTATTCTGATAATGGAAGGTAACTGAGTAGAAAATCTTATTATGATCTTTGCCTTCGTTAATAGTAGGTAAAGAAAGCAATTTATATAAATTAAAAGAACATATCCCAGGGAAGAAAAAAGTATTGAAATTACCCAAATCTGTATCATGATATCCAGGATATTGACTTCTCTTTTCTTTTTACCATTCTTGCTGTTTTTGTTTTACCCACTTTTCTCCTTCTGGCTACCACAGTGTGTTTAAGACCCTTTAGGTAAATGTCACTCAGTATTTTCAAATAGTGTCTATGCATGATTGAATGAAGAGTTCAGCAAAAACCAATTAGATATATTAACTGAAATGGATAGTCTAGAATCCAAAATTTTATTTGAGGTACTCCTTACCAAATACATCTTATTTTGAAATCTAGATTTGTTCATGTATTTTTAAAGTATCTTATTATATTTTAAGACTTAAGAGATTTGTTTGTTGGCTACTTACCGATCTAGAAAAAGTGGCACTTTTAAATGAGAAAATAAATGTCCAGCAGAAGAAGTAGATTAAAAAGTCATTAGACATTACAACAGATTTCTATGACAAGTGTTTTTCCATTTATTAAAACAGTTTACCAGAACTAAAAATAAAACCTGGGCAGTCTATTAATTTATGAGTAACTATATTGTGTAAATTAATGTGTGCTATGATACAGTGCCTTTTTTGAATTATGTCTATAATTGCTCCAGTTAAGCAATAATCATAGTAGAATATTTCACCAAGATTACTTT
The DNA here is from genome assembly GCA_004026905.1 of Hystrix cristata. Classification (NCBI taxonomy): domain Eukaryota; kingdom Metazoa; phylum Chordata; class Mammalia; order Rodentia; family Hystricidae; genus Hystrix; species Hystrix cristata. The sequence continues at coordinate 10,473 of PVJO010016924.1, forward strand.
TTTTTTTTTTTTTGTGGTGCCAGGGATTGAACTCAGGGCCTTGTGCTTGCAAGGCAAGCACTCTAATCACTGAGCTAAATCCCCAGCCCCTCACCAAGATTAAAAGAATATAAAAATGTTCTGTTTATAAAAATTGCAAGTGCAAAATTAGAATTTAAAGCCAAAACAAATAATAGCTCATATAATGAAAATCCAGGTATGTCTGTGGTAAATTTTTTGAGTTAGCAATAAAAAGTATATTTTAATTTTTTAAAATAGTAATTGTATATACTTAATAAAATGATAGCAAGAGAGAATGCATTATATTTAGATGGTGAAGAAATAAATAGAAAATCATGTTTAGTTGTATATCTTAAACTTTTTATTCTTATACTTCTGAATACATTTTAATTAGAGAAAAATAAATTAAAAATGAAGTGTCAGCATATATAATACATAGTATTTTTCCAAAATACATCCCGAGTGTCTGTCTTTGCCATTGCTTTATTCCTTGTATTATTCTTTGTTACAATAGAAATGCATTACTGTCATTGCTGAATTTTGTACGATTGGTTCTTATGATGTAAAAGCTGACAATAAAATTAAAGATACTTATGGCCTTCCTTAAAGTTATCATGAAATCACCGACATTAAATTTGGTATTAATGAATTCTTTTTAAAAATTCAAAAAGTATTCAAATATAGCTTATAATTTTAAAACTGATTTTTGTATTGATGGTAGTTTTATTAGGAAAACATATTCAATGAGATTCAAAAGGTGTGCTTATATATGATATGACAACTATATGGATATTGAATATAAAAACTACTTTACGAGTAGAAAACTATTTTAAAAATGTAATGATCCAAAGTTACATTTAATAGTTCCCAAAGCTCACTTTTATTCTTTGAGTAAAAGATTGTGTGACCCACTATTGCCAGCTACAAACAGAATTGGTAAGGTTTATTTCAATTCTTTGCAAGTTATAGTCTTTACTACCTTATAGCATTAAGCTACCTACTGGCTGTACAAAGATAATAAAGCTTATTGACAATATTATCAGGGAGGCAGATAATTTGCTGAACAATCTGCCAGTAGACTTACCTATGATTGTGGTAGCAAGAGAGACACAGACTTTTTTATGTCCGGGAAACCAATAGAATTTTCAAGAAGAGACAATCCCTGGTTTAAGCCTTAAGGGAACTCATGGATCTTTGGAAGCAGAGACCTTTCTAGGAACACTCTAAGCAGAATCAGTGTGAACAGACGAGTGCACCATAACTAGCCTTTAGGAGATGGGAAAAGAGTGTGCTATGAGCAGAATGCCACGAGGTAGGTGCCTACTGCTTATTGTCTGGGTGAGGTTAGAAGAGAGAAGGAACCAGAAGTGTGGTGTGCAGGAGGGAGAACAGGCAGTAGAATGTAGCAGCAATGAAATGGGGTGCATTCATTGCATCAGATACACCCAGGTGCTGCTGGGTCATTGGATAGCAATTTGGACTTGAGTTGAACTCTTATTTTACTGTATTTTAATTATTTTATTTATTATACAATACTATATAATGTGATAGTAGAAGAAGTAAAACCACATCTACTGAGCTTATATCATGAAGAGATTTGAAAAGCTCCTTGACCTGCCCTCCAAGAGCTCTTGGCCGTACTTGCTCTGAGGCAGGTGGAATGTGAGGAATTAGGGGAACTGCTTTGCAGGAGGTGTACCAGTGAGTGAGCAGGCAGTAGAAAACCTGCTCTGTACAAAGACTTAAGTTGGTTTTACCAAATAACTTCATTAGTAGTGAAGTTTCTGTTTAAATTCAAAATGATGAAATGGGGTAAAATGTACAATTTGTCATTATTATTAGGAATGAATGACCAGAACTGGGAAAGGAAAAGAGAGGTATAGTGAACTGCCCCATCTTTTTATTTAAATCGTTGGTGGGTGGTAATGCTGCAAATAAACTGAACAGTGAAGAAGACAAAAGACAAGCAGGGGAAAGACTTCAGGCAGAGTTTGATTTTGTTTTACAGTTTGAACGTGATGTACCATAGAGCTGTGATTTTGTTTTGAAGTAAATCAAAATATATAAACTGGGTTATCTGTGTACAGATGGCAGTTATACTGGTGAGAGGTAATGTGGTGCCCTAGAAGGTGTGCTGATAGGTCATGTGATAGAAAAGTGAATATTGACATCACAAAGCAAGTATATGATGTCAGTTAAAATCGAGAACAGTAAGAGAGTCATGTCTACAGGAGAGAATCAGAAGAGCCTCTGATGTGCAAATTAAGGTGGACTGGGAAAAGCAGGCATCCACAGAGGGAAAGGGAAGAGTTTCCAGAGTTGCAAAATGTGAACCCCACACAGGAGATGACTAGGATGAGCACTGACAAAGGTTGTTGATCGTGGCCCGTGGTGGTGTCCTGATTTCAGAGTGATAGGAAAAGAAGTTCTATTGCAGGAGCATAAGGAGTGCATGGAGCTAAAAGTAAAGAAGCAGGTACACACTTTACTTTTCAAGAAGATTGGTAATAAAGGAAAGAAGAAAACTGAGAAGACAGTATGGAAGAAGAAAACTTACACATACAAAAACGAGTTACAAAATCAATACGGTTTTGTCTTTTCTCATGGTCTCATGCCACCTGGCCACGGAGCCCTTTCTTAGTCCTTGTGTGCCTCGCTGCTCTGTCCAGGTGGTCCCCAGATATAGCATAATTAATCATTTTGGACAACATGTCTCCTTTGTCAGCCTTCTTCTTCCTGGTTCAGGTGGTTGCCATTATGTTTTGCCTCACTGACTGCAACAAAATTACCAAAGATGTGACTGCACCTCCCTTAAAGATACTGATGCCTGCGAAGGGGTTGGGCCTGTCTCTGGGAGGAGGAGTTTCTGGACAGTCTCTCTCCCGTCGCTGTGAGGATCTGCCCTGTCCTTGCAGTATCCTGCAGATATTTCCACAAAGCAGCTCTCAGTTTGTATATACTGTCTGTCTCTAGGACTTGGGCATGAGTCCCACAGGAGATGGGCTGGCGCATGTTTGAAGTGCCGAGCCATTCTTCTTTGCAGACTTGGCTCGTGTGTTTGAATTGCACTCGTATCCTATGGCGCTTGGTCATTAGAGGAGACTTCTCTTAGGCGCTTCTACATGCAGAATTGTCCTGTGTGGTCCCACTTCAGCATCTCAGATCCTCAGGATCAGCTTCCAAATGGATCAGCTGTCTCATAAGTTACAGCACCGTGAACAATGAAGTAAGTCTAGCCTAAGTTGCTGTGACTCTTGCCTGTCGCCAAATAAAAGTGGGAGATGGACTAAGGGGAAAATGCCCTACTGATTACAAAAAGAAGAATGGTGCTACTTGCATGAATATCTAGAAGAAAAGAGCATAATTGTGCTGAAAAGTAATGTATAAACATGATGAATGTTAATGCTAGAAAGTTCAAATGTACAAATCTTGCTTCTGTGACTGTACCGTGATCTGAAAAGATCAAAAGATTCCAGAACTGAGTAAATCAATTTGAAGACCAGAAGAAATCATAGTAGTAATGGGAGGGGTACTTTAAATATTTAGGGAAATTTTGCTACATTTTTTCATGAATTTCTCCCAAAGGCAGATACTTTGAAAATGGAAATTCTCCCAAATGATATTGAAGTTTTGTTGGTGTATTTTATTGGGAATCAAGCAATTTTTTTTTTTTGCCACCATCATGATGAAGAATAAACCTTGTTGTTCCCAACTCACTTTTTTCAGGGAGGGGAGTAGATAGCTTTTCAGCACTTAATATATAAAATAAATGTCACTGTAGTGACACACAGATCAACTGACAAAGTATTGACAAAGTACTGTCCTGTTTAATTGATATCCTAGTATTCAGTGCTCTGAAAAATTTTAAGTGTTATAACACATAAACTATTGGAGGGCTTCAAACATATTTGTCCATATATTATGATTAGAATATGCTTTATAAAATTGGTCATCTTAACTGGGCTTGTTAGAGGTACTTAGAAATGCAGGACAAAGTGTGGCACATTTCAAACAGTAGAAACCAAATGACAAAAGTCCTAGAAACCAGCAAGCGATCAGCATAAGCATCACTTATTTTTATTGAGTTAGTTGCTTTGTGAGGGAAGTTAAGAAAAATGAGCTTGAAAATGTAGGCATCGCAGGCTATAATAAAGAGTTTGCATTTTATCTTGAATGATTTCATTGGGTGATTCTAAGCCAAGTTGTGAAAGAATCTGATCTGTGACTTGATTTGGAAGTAAATACAAATTCCAAGACTTTTTAGTTATATTTTTCCTTAAAACATCTACGGAAGAAAAATTCTCAACTTTCTTTCTTCAAATGATGCTAGTAGAAGTAAAAATAAATGGGCAGATTTGTTCCAAGAAAGGAGCAATGAACCTCTTGGAGGAAAAACATCCACCATGTTGAATGGGCAGCTTTGAGAAATGGTCAGACGGGGCTGCGTGACGGTGGGTCACACAGTAGTGCCTCATTTCTGTAATCGATCTGTATTCACTGAATGTCCGCCATGGTTGAATTACCAGACAGTAAAGAAATATGCCCTGCAAGTTGATCAGTCAGTGAGAGGATAATAGGAGTAGAATAGTTTTGGCTTTTGAATTCACCACTTAGGCAGTCTGCAGAGACATTAGTACCTTTTCTTCTTTATCTTTCTTCTTGCTCACTGTCTGTTCATTGTCCTTGAACAGGACAAGTTCTTATGTTAGAGTGTACCATGTAACCAGATCTTTTTCTTATATACTTAGCAGACACAAACTAATTCTCTGATAACATCCATTGCTTAATTATGAACATCTTCCAGCATCTGTGGGTGGTGGTTCAAGAACTCACCGAGTATTCCCAAATCTGGGATTGCTCAATTCCCTCATGTAAAACACTGCGGAATTTCCCCATAACCTACATACATCCATATACGTTATATGATCCCTAGCTTGTGTATAGGACCTAACACTATGTAAAAACTAATTAAATATTTATTATAGTGCGTTGTTTAGGAAATTGCCACCTGAAAAATGTTCATACGTGTTCAGCACAGATGCATTTTTTCCTGAATAATTTTTGACTCACAGTTGGTTGAATTGGTGGGTAAACAGTCCTCAGGTGTGGAGTGGCAACTGTATTTTGTAGACCAGATATTTCCTGAGAGACTACAGTGTTCCAAGCCGCTAACCCAAGATCAGTGATCCCACTGGATGGAAATTGATGAAGTAGTTTCTCTACTGTACATCTGAGCCATAACAGATCCTGCATTTGGTGGCAGAGGTTACAATTACAAGTTTGTATTAAGGAGAGAATCCCTTTGGGGACATGTTGGAACACAGAGATCTATGAACAGAATATTATAGAGAAGAGGGAGAAAAATGGAACAGAAATGTGTAGGTGGAAAATAGCGTTGCCTTAGAGTTCAGCCTAAATCGCAACCTGTGTTCAAAACTAGCGTATGTGAGACAGTCACTGACCACGTAGAAAATATTTACATGGGAGTACTATGTGCTGCTGAGGGCTGAGGCTGGCTTAGCATAGTCTTCTCTTATCGCACACTTTTCAAATTTTACTCTTCAGCAATAGGAGCCTGCTATTACAAACAAAGTTTCTCTGAGGAAGTGCGTACTGAATTCCAGTGAAATGCCAGTATCATATATGTTAAAACTGTGACAGAGTTGTGTGCTGTGAGAGTGTTCCAGAAGTTCACTTCATTCCCAAATAGTGAACCAAAGAATAAAAGTGAGGTAGGAGTCTTTTTCTAGAGAAGAGTTTCATGTCTTTCCCTGGTGGCTTGTGGGGAATGTGCCTGTGCAGCTATTTTGGAAAAGGCAATTAGAAATAGTAACAGTAGTGGGAGCTGCCCGGGAAAGTCTGTATGCTTAGGAAGCTGGGGTGCTTGCTCCTTAGTCTTGGTTGGAATACACAACTATTTAAAACACTTCCCCCATTTCTACCAGCTTCACTGAGAAAGGCTTTGAAAAAGAAGGTGTGACTGACCTAATTTTATTAATGATGGTTTTAAAATATATTGAGATGGATGCTGTCAATGCTGAAGGCAGCACCCATCTTCCCCAGACACATTCTCCACACAGACAGACACGTCTCTCTTTTGCTACCCTCTTAGCTGTCTTCAGCTTCTCTATTGATCTATAAATTCACTCACAGAGGAAGAATGCGCTTAATGTAATCTTCTTATTAGAAAGCTCTTACTTGAACCCCAAATCCTCCAAATCTTACCTCTAAATCTCTTCAACCAGTATCCACAGAGGCTAATTGAAGTGCAAAGGATAAAAGGAAGAAAAGGAAACAAAATCAGGAGGAAGGGTACAAAAAAAAATAAAGAGAAAGAATTACCTATTAGGAAAAGTAACCGAGTGAAAATTAATGATGTCACGATGTATTTATGTGTCTCATTTTCATAGCTATTTATTGAGTGTAGACCTCATGCAAAATTCTGTACTAGGCAGTGAGCAATCATAAATATGGTAGAAATGATTCTTACATTTCAGGTGGTTACAACATGATCAGCAAATGCGTTTTTGTGAAATATTACAGGCTATTTCTAAAAAGTTAGAATTGAGAATGTAGTGAAAAGGAAACCTTGAAAAATATTTTATTTGGGTGGTTTCACCTTTCCACTATTATTAAGTAAACCCGTTTGGATATTGGTACAAATGACTGCCTCTGTGGACCACATCTGTAAAAATTCTCTGCCTGGGAAAGCCACATTAGATCTCATGCCTTACCTAGACTCCAATTGGATCCCCTTAATCAACCCAACACTTTATAAAGTAAAAGAAGTTATCTTTAAATATGTTAACCTTTCATGTGAATTACAAATGCCTTTTCCCTAAAATATAATTAAACCATTGTTAGTAGGTACTCTGATGGGAACTTTATTTCTAATATTAATCTGTTCAATAAAAAGTTGATGAAATTATATAATGTTTGAGCATAGTAGACAAGCATCACTACTCTTAATTATCAAAATATCTCCAGTTCGTGACTCTTGCTTAAATTATTTGGACAATTGTAACTTTCAATCCTGAGAGCCATGAGTTGTATCTCTGCAGGTCATGAAAATTTGATTACATCTCAAATAATTGCTAAGACCATTGTTTAGTGTAATCTAAATTTAATTTAGAGACACTGATGCCTCATTTTGGTTGATTGCTCTCTTCTGTGCTCTAGATCTGCTCAATTATGACTCACTGGGAGCAGCCGTTTTCCTACCTTTGTGTGCTTTAGTCCACAGGGCCACACTAAGAGCAATCAGATGGACTTCTTTTTCACTGAGCTTGTTGGTCTCGAATAATTAAGGCTTTTATTTTAATTTTAGTCCTGAGGATAAAACACTGTCAGACTTTCCGTTACACACTTGAATAAAATTTGTATAGTTTTCCAATCTCCAGTCTCAGATTAATTTTCTCCTCTGATGTAATGCTTCTCTCTCCCATAGAATTCAATTGTTGAATTAAAAAAAAATAAAAAGACTTCTTTTAACCCTCAAGCTATAGAGGATTTGCCAAAGGCAAAGTTGTTAACAAAGATTTTTATTTCTGACCCTTGATTCCAACTTTCTTTTTAGTGTTTTAAAAATAATACGCATAGCACATGTCTCTGTGGCATTTCTTCAGGATGGCAAACTGAAAAACTAAGTAGAAACTATATTTTCAAAGAAATGCTGAGTTTGTTACATATAATTGTGCTGTACATTAATCCATTAATATAATGCAAGTTTTACACTGGTGTTTGCTTTGATGGCATCACTTAAGTTACATTTCAGTTTAAAATGATTTAGCAGATTGTTTTAAAAAGTTGACAATGTCAGTGGAATTGAATTGGGTTATGTAGAGTTACAAAAAGAGGTTTTTGATAGTGGAAGGTGTCAACCAGAAGAAGACAGAGGACACACTTAAATTCTACTTGTCACCAGAAGAAAGATGGCTTGATTGTTCCTTTCCCTTTGCTCTTATTATTACTACTAATCCTTAAGTCTTCACTACCATTAAAATTTGAAAATATGTCTGTTTAAAAAGGAAATATTATTTATTCATGTCAGAAGCATCAATAAAACAAACATTTTCAAGGATAATTTGTTATTACATTGGTCCACAGCTATAGATTTTGTTTTACTTTATGTGCCTGCAATTTGTATGTTTTGTAAAAGGTTTAGAAATGTAAGACATCAGCAGTTGGATGACAAAGATGCTGCCAGTCGCTGAGATGCATTGAACACTTACTATGTGCCAGCTACATGCATTTTTCTCTCTTATTTTCATGGCAATTAACTGAAAGAAGAACTATCCCTCTTTTATAGGTAACAAACTATCAGGTACTTTAAGTAAGTAATTGAGAAGAAGGAGAATAAAGATAAGAAACCAAGAATAAATCAATTTTTAAAAGTAATTCTAGACTAAAATCTCCTGAATTCAATTTGATAAATCAAATAGCCATGGAATTTAGATAAATTATATTTCAATTAAAATTGAATTAAATTAAATATGAAATAAAACAATAATAAACATGCACTCAATTTATTAATTTAGAAAAAGCAGATTGTATACTGTAGGTATAATGAATCTACTTTTTGAAAATGTGCCGAGGTATGTATGTCTCTCGTGAAGATAAGGTTTGGCTGTGTATGACAAAATTACAAACAGCAGAGTCTTAAATTATTTATCTTTTGTGCAACAGAAATCCATAGGTAGTCATTCCTGTGGAGGTAGGTTGGCAGCCAAATATTCTTGGACCTTGCTAACCCTTAAATTCCAGCCTTTGACCTGGAATTGCTAGAAAGGCATCTTTCCTGTCTTCCAGGTAGCCAGCAAGAGGAGAGAGGAGCAAAGTAAGCCTGCCTCAGCTATTTATATTCACATTAGGGAGCCTGTCCTGACTCAACCTCAAAAAAATGTTTGGCTAATGTTCATTGGCTAAAATAAATCACAGAGCAGTACTTAGTTACAAAGATTCAAGGAAGAACATCTTCTATCTCTAGACATACTGTTTTCCTCAGCTGGCTGATCAGTTAGCCGTCCCTGCCGGGCCATCTTTGCATTGAATGCACAATGGATTGAAAATAGACACCCATGCATACAAAATATATTACTTATTATAAGTACAGTTTCTGTATGTGTATTTCTCTACTTAAAAATGTTTACTCATACCTACTTTTGTATATCTTAGTGGTTATTCATTGGAACCAGTTTTAGTCTTTGTTTAACTTATAACCGAAAATATTTTTACTTTATATATGTGTACTTTTGAAAACACATGTGTTTGGAAAAATTACTAAGTTTAATGTTCATTTAGTTTCATAAACTGTTTCCTTAACACTGCTAGCATTAAGCAGTCACTATTTTTATAAAGTATGTGTATAAAGTATCAGGGTATTATTTTCAAGTCTTTTGTTAATACCACTTATAACCGAAAATATTTTTACTTTATATATGTGTACTTTTGAAAACACATGAAGTTGGCAGTAGGTTGGAATTATTTTGCTTGTTTTAATTTGGCTTTCTTTTTCATGGCATAAATGCTTTTGTTTCAAAATGTTAAGATCATTCACATATGGTTGTGTCACTTGAGGGTCCGAAGTCCACCTCAGAGGAGGTAAATAACTGTCCTGTGAAATAACTCCCCAAAACACAGGACACCTCCAGTTCAGTAACCGAGTAGATGTATGTTTCTCAGTCCTCAGTAAAAGCGTCGTTTCACTGGGTGCGAGGCCCTCCTGTTAGTGAACATGTTTTGTAGTTTGGAGAACTGGGCCACAAATGGCTCTCATGACTAATTACACTCTGTGACTACTAAGGCAAAAGTAATACATGTAGGATTTTTTAATCTTTTTAATGCTGTTATTCAGAGTTTTAAATTTTCTTACTTTGTTGTTCAGAAATGTATCTTAATGGGAAGTGTTCTTCTGAAAAACGAAATTAAACCTTTGGGCAGGGGAGTACTTTTAAAGTCAGAGTCTATCCTTGAGTTCATTAGTTCACTAAATTAGGAAATTAACAGTAGGAAGAAATTGACAAGGGAATAGGGGCATACTACGGATTTACTCTCAGAGCTAACCATGAAAGGAAAACGGTGTCAAAATCATAATTAGTATTTGCCCTTGAATTGTCCTTGTTCACAGAAGTGGAACAGTGGAAAATATTGCATAGCAGCTTTGTCTGGAAACTGCATTTCATAAACCAATAAATCCCAATCACCCTAAAGGAATGCAATTAAGAAAAGGGGGCTATGGTCTGTTTGGTTTGAAAGAAAATAAAGCACAACTTATTATATATTTTTAACCTGCATCATATAATCATACCATGTAAAATTTCATTGCTACCAGTTAAAGGTAATATAGGATTTTTAAGAAATTCCTTAAATCACCCAGTTTTGCTGGGCCTTACAATTACTTCGGGGGATTATTTCCAGTTTGGCATTTCTATGAAAGAAGTGAGGACAAGTGCACCTGGAAGCTTAGTAAATGTGCCTTGGCATCCTTAGGAATTCCAACTTATCCAGGAGCTTTTAAAACTACGTTGGTTTTCTGGCCCAAGACTTCCCATAGTCCGGTTTATCACTGCTGTTTTCATTAAGAGGGGATAAGGGCGCCATGATTTCTTGAGTACCTCTGTGGGAAAGGACGAAGATGGGCAGCTTATTTGTACAGAAGCTGACATTTGATGAATGCTATAAAATCAGAAGCAAATGTTTAAGGGTGATCCATAGTATGAAGAGTATGTGATTCCCTTGTACTGTGTCCAGTGGTTACTGTAAGAAGTTTTTCATCTCTTTTTTATCATGTCTCCAATTTTGCTGACTGCGACAGAAGTACTTTATTTATCTCAGTGCTTTCAGGTCTACTGCAGTGTTTAGTTTTACTATTGCAAGTTGTCTCAGAAAGCAGGAGCTTCTCTCTGTCCCTGTCCCGTTAGGTTTTGCTAGATAGGCCTTAGCTGTGTAACTTGATCCTGAGTAGACAGGACCTCATGATGTCTTACTGCTTCAGATTTTCAGCTACAGACAGCTATAAAAACAAACACGGGACCCAGGAAGCTGCCTGCCTGAGCGGTACTTCCATTCCATTCACCGCTCCAAAAAGAGAGCCCTTAAATCCTGAACTTACTTTACTCATGTTTAAAATCCCATTTTCGTTGCTAGCTCATGCAAAAAATTTCTTTCTTTTAACATAATTAGCTAGTGTTTTAAAAGCTGTCAAAAGAATGCATGTCACATTTCTGTGTTTTTTAGGAGAAAAGAGAACACATACAAAACAATTTATCAATTTGTAACAACTCAAAATCCTGTGGCTGTTATTTCCTTAAATTTCTGGTTGTCATAGTTCTGTTACAAGATTTTTATCATCAATTTTCCCATTTTTTTCTAGTCTTTTATCTTCAGATTTGATTCATAAGCATTATTTGGTGAACTATGTTTTATTATCTTCACTACTGTATTTTTATTTTTAGAAATGTTTTTCTCATAAACCTAAAATGTCAATATATATAGGTAATATTTATTTTGACAGTATATAAAGACAGTATACACATAGTACATATATATAGTATATATAAAAAGCAATATAAAAGCAACTATTGATCGTAGTATGCCTGTCTACACTATAATGTTTGGTAAAAGGTATTGTCTTTTAATCTTAAACATGTGATTTGATCAATAATCGATGTAAGAAAAATTCAGCTTTTTAACAAAAATTGCACTTATGAAGTACAAGTAAAGATAACATTAATATTGAAATTTGTTGTGGTTGTTGGATAAATTGTATGCTTAGAAATTTTAGAATTTCACTTTAATGCAATAAAGGTTTAATTTTCATCTGTAATTCATGACCCTCTTACTTTACTGGTATTGTTATATTGATTAAATCCTTGCACTATCTTTCATCAGTTCTCTACAAATAAGTTAAGGTCATCCATGACACAGTATACATTAATTCCAAAATTCCATGAATTTGCACACTGAGAAAAATATAAATCCTTTCTGTTGAAGTAGGAAACCCACCCCTTATTTTAGCCTTTCCCAATGAAGATGTAGTGCGTAGGTGGTAGCTACCATGGGAACGGTTAATGGACCACTAAACTATCACTGTCACTCACTGCCATGAATTTGAACATAATCAGTGTATCCGGGGACAGCTGAATTCATTTCTCTAGACAGAGTTTTCCACTCTACCAAATATTAGACTGACTTAGAATAGAATTTATAAACCTCTGAGGACAAGTGAGGATCAAAAACATGTGTTTGCAGATTATATTTTAAATTTGAATCAGTTGACAATACTTGAAAAATTGGGAGATTTGATGTTAATATTTTGCAAATGCATACTAGGTCTACCAGTTAGCTCTGGCTACACAAGGGCTGCTCTAGGGGAAAAAAAATTTAACATGCATTTTCCCAATTTAGTAAAACAAACAAACACCTGACCTTAGTCTCTGCCCTAGAGTGATTTTTTACAGGTATCTTTAACCATGATAGCTATGGTTTTGGTTTTTTTTTTTTTAGTCTTGGTCCAATTAATGCTTAAGACTCTTTCTGATATAACTTTTCTCCCAGAGGTTGCCTGACCAGGCACTTTGCTTTTAATTCAGTACCATACATGATAACTTTGTGCAGAATACGTGACTCTATCTTTGAAGAGTTTTGCAGAGATATATTTGACATCTTTAAAAATGATAACTGGGCAAGCTACCTAAAAGCTTTATTCCCTTAACAACTATAAATCCAGAAACTCCTAATCTTGTATGAAAAGGTATCTGAAAATATCTTATTTTAATATATTCATTAGTAAGTCAGGAAATGCATCACTGGTTTAGTATTTACTTTCACATACTCTTCATATATATGTTAGTTAGGTTTTCTATCTGAAAGTGGATTAAAAATTTTACTTTTTCAATGTGTGGGTTTTTTTTTGTTGTTGTTGAGGGGTGTTGCTGGGGATTGAACGCAGGGTCTTCTGCTTACTGGGCAAGTGCTCCACCACCTGAGCTAAATCCTCAACTCCTCAATGATCATGTTAAACAAAAATATCCAAACTCCAAGAGTAATTGAATGTTTTCTCTCGTGGTTCCAAAAGAGATAAACAAAGCAAAAGAGAAGGAGATGTCATGAAAGTAGAAGGCAGACTAGAAAAGAAGAGAAGAAGAGGGAGTGGGAAAGAAAGCATAGGGCAGTAACTGGGGTAGAGAAGTTCAAAGTGTGTGTATGCGTGTATGAGTATGCCAAAACAAAATCACTGCTCTTTATAATTCAGATGCCCTAATTAAAAAATTACTTTTTTGGTAAAGTAGTAGTGCATAAATCATGAAGGTGTTTGTGGTGGACTTATTGTGGCACTTGAGGAGGAACGCCCAGCTGAGCTGAGTTATCATGGTTCTGGGCGTAGAGGATCCACCTGAGGACTGTTGCCAACACAGCATAAACGAGAACAGGAGCAGAAGACTGAAAGGTGGCTGTCTCCCAGGAGAAGCTCTGTTGAAGCTGGTTTACTTTAGGGGAACTCGGCTGTTCTCCTTGCAGAAGGAGCTTGGGACCTTGCTGTCATCAGGATGGCTGCTGTTTGCTTTGGGAGAGCTCTGATCTTCATCTCCACTGTGAGTGTCGTACCCTGGTTCGAGTATAGGTTTCTTCAGCCTTTTAGTGCAGGCACAGATGTACGTGGGACTGTGCTGTGGGCTCCCAGCCCTTGATCGGATCTTTTGGGTCTCCAGTGCATGGACAGACGTTCTGTTCTCTTGGTGCATTTGGCTTGTGTGTGTGTGAATGTTGTAATGTGTAAATGTCCTGTATTACATCTGCTGCAAACCACTGACCCTAGAAAAGTAACTAGTACAGTGTTCAAACCACACAAATACAAAAACACACACATGTGGCCATTGTTAAGTATATTCTGTATGTTCAAGTTCAAGTAATTAGATGTTATAAGGAAATTGAACAAGAAATTGCTCTTATTTCAAAGAAAAGAAAAATAATCAAATACTATTGCCTTACTGAATATCCACAATGATTTTACACAAAAGAATATATTAATATATATGTGTGTGTGAGTGTGTGTGTCAAAAATTTAAACTGTTGAGTGTTTTCAAGAGTGCGGATAGATATCTGTGATATATACTTTAAATTCTAACTCATACTTGGATAAATCAAGTTTTTCGATGTATCTGTTTCTGTAAAAACTATGTTACAAAAAAAAAAATGATCCCAAATGTCTAGGTATAGCACCAACTGAATGAGTTTCCATTGTAATGCCTGTGTATTAGTAGGCGTGTCTCTGCTTCAGGCTGTTTGTTGGATTTGCGACCCCATGTGTCTCTTGTTAAGGGATCCCTACTTATCCAAGAAATGATATCAAGATAATACAGGGCAGCATTGTCTACACATCAAAGCACACATGTTCATCTGAAGAGTAGTTGGGTAGGGCTAAACATATAATCTGTCTGTCAAAGTAAGATACAAGTTCAGGCTCAAAGTCAGTGACGAAAATTAAACACACATGTGCCTGGTCTATGGCAAGTCATTTCAAGGTGGGGAGGGAAGAATTATGAACAAATAATACTATTTGTCACATGGAATATGCTTAATAATATTTTGCACATACAATATTCAAAATATACTTTGTGAAGGATAATAGGTGAAAATTGTCATGTATTTTAGAACCACACTGTTTAAGCACATGGCTCTTTTTCAGTTCTATAAGTTACTTAATGTTTATTGATATGCTATCTTTGCTTTAAATCATAAAGCTCTTTTCATGTACATTGTGTGTGTGACATGTGAATAAAAAAATCTGGGGTATGGTACCATAAGAAACAAATGCTCATAGAAAATCATGGATTAAAAAACACCATCGATAGATTGTATTAAGGTGCAAATATGTCAGTTAGCACATTAAAGAAGAATCTTTTGATATTGCTGTATGGTATGAACAGCCATTAACATGACCTCCTACAGATTGCATTTCAGTTTGATAAATATATTCAAAGATACATGGCTCATTTAGTCTTAGTTGCTGTGCCCCATGATCAGTCTTCAGGGGAAGCCCCAATTCAGAGCCAGTTCCAGGAAGCATCAAGAATGTAATGTGACCATGAAAATATCACAATCCTTATTTTTATGGCTCCAACCAATACAGTGACATCCTAAATATCTTCAAACTGTCCTTTGGCTTTGACATCCCCATAAGGTGTCTGAATCTTCTTTAATTTATTCATTCTCTTCTCTATTCTACACTTTTCAAGCATCTATTTAAAGTAGAATTGTTTATCAGTTTCTCTATATTTAAATAAATAGAAGACATTTTTCCCTAGGATGGTGGCATTCAAATTTTTTAATTGGTACATTGTATAATACATTTTCATTCCAATTCAGTATCATTCATATATGTGTATGCACATAAAACAAACATTTCAAAGAATATTTCTTATTAAATTTGTACATTATGTGTGACTATCCTATTTCATTGGAGCAAAGTGTATGTAATGACTCACTAAATGGATGAGAATCCCACTATCTGTATCTCAATTCACTGTAAAATGATGCTTTAAGATATTTTAGGTCCAAGTAGTCACGGGGGTAAGAACAAAAACGATACATCTACACTTACCTCTGCTATCTATTGAGTGCTATACAGATGGTGCAGGTCACAAGTGGTAAACATGTTTAGGATGGAAAGAAGCAAATTGATTAAGACACTAATATTCTATTTGACCTCATTAAGCACGAAGTGGTAGAAGTTGGATTTCATACTGATATTTTAAAGAACATTAATGTCAGAAGGCAATTCATTAGATTGACTTGGTCATAATCAAGACATATTGTAAACACTAATAGATGTGAGAGACTGAATATAGGGATTCCTTTGGAGACATAATTTGAAACAGCCATGAAGTGCAGGACTGATGACCTACTATGTCTGAACGTGAGTTCCAGCCCAGGTACCTTAATCTTCCTTAATTCTTTGAGTGACAGGAAGTTGTTTGTGTTTCCCTGTCTCTCTCTCTTTCTCCTCCCTCTCTTGGCCATTCTTCGTTTCTCTCTTTTCTTCTCTCCCTTCTTTCTTCCCGTACTCTATTCTGTGTCTTAGTAGCTTTTTCGTGGCCTTTCCTTCCTCAAAGCATGTATGTGTTTTCCTCTGCCATGAATGCTCTTTTTTTCTGCCTCTAGGTAAATACAAGTCCTAACCAATTTTCAAAAGCCATTTCAATCACAGAGCTTCAACACGTTTTTTAAAGGTTTCATCAGATTTAATTTGACATCCCCATGTTTTGCCACAGCTTCTCTGGTTTGAATTCTAGTCATTGTCTCTGCCTTCTGAAATGATGGTTTCTCTGTTGCCTCTTCACTCCACAGTGTTCTTTTGTAGGTCAAGGGCTGTGTTTTGCTTGTGTACATCTTGCTCATTGGCACAGGATGTGCACATCCCTGACACTGTTGATATTTAAAGTGAATCATGACTGTGAATCCATTTTAATGTATTGCATTTTAACCATGCTTTATTGATGGTATCATTTAATTAAAAATCTCCCTGAAAGGAGGCGTTGGCTTTGCTGTTGGGTAGTATACCTTGCTCATGTTTACATGTCCACGTGTAGCTTTTCTTAATTGAGTTCCAATTATGTGGAAGACACACTACTAGTTGCTTTGCCTTTCATATTGCTCAGGTCGTTTAGTCCTGAGAATAACTCTCTGAAATATGTGGGCATCAATAACTCCAGTTCATGGGGAAAACAAGTTATAGATTGAGACTAATTTACTTTCTAAGGTTTTAAAAGCTAATAAGTAAGTGACAAAATCCAGATTAAAACTTGGGACATTCTAATATAAAAACTTCATCACTTTCTGCAAACTCTGACCAATTGAATGAGTAAATAAAAAATTTCAGCAGTACGGCATTTATCTAGTATGAAAAAGAAACTACCATGTTGCTTTCTAATATGTAATGTAGTCATCTTTTTCACTAAATGTTCATGTGCTTTATGCATAGTACTTTTGCTGATCATGACCTTAGTCCACATGAATTTGAGGACTGTGGCCCAGTGGAAAGAAAGATTTTGGAATTGTTTTCACAAGTCATGAGAGACAACAATTTTAGTGGAAAACTGAAGTGAGAATGAGGCAGTGAGTCTGTGTATTATGTGTTGGGTGAATTATAATTTCTAAGGTATGGATATTTTAAATTTTATTTTTCTAGTAATGTCAACTCTTATTACAATATGTTTAGATATAAAGGAAAGACACATTCTTTGTCTTCATACCTGGTGGACTTGTGCACAATGTCTTTTATGAAACAAATCCTCAGTAAATGTTATTTAGGAGAAAATATTAATTGGTTCAAATCTCAAGCTTTATATCATGCAAAATTATGGTTTAAAAATGAGAGCAGCATTTTACTGAGTGTCTGTTAAGGTATTGCAGACCACCAGCAGGAAGAGTATAGATCACTTGTGTTTCTTACTTATTGCTATTTAGTAAATAACTTTAAAATTTATGTCTTAATCTAACCTTTATTACCTCAAAATGTCTTTGGTTAGAATCCAGTATCTCTGGTGTAAGGTCTCTAATAAGGTTGCATTTAAGCTGTTGGCAGGGGGGTGTCATCTCGGCAAGAGTTTGGGTAGGGGAGGTTCTGCTTCCAGGGCCACTCATGTGAATATCAGTGTTCCCAGTTGTCCTGAGCTGGAGCCATCTCTTAGCCCAGTGCTCTTGCCGTGCAGAGTACTCCAGAGATATTTCTCGTGGCCTAGTACTTTGGTTATCCACGGTGAGCAGTCCAAGAGAGGGTTTGGGTTCAAAATGGAAGCCACAGTCTTTTTGTAATCATCCTATTGCTTCTGCCTTATCTTGTTGGTTTTTAGCAAGTCAAAGTTTTGGCTCACATTCAAGTGGAGATTAGAGTGTGTCATAAATAGTAGATGGGAATTTTGAGAAGCTATTTTAGAAGCTGCCTACCAAACTACTTACTCTGAAATTCTCTCTATTCCTTGTTACCTTTCTTGCCAATTTGGCCTTGGAGTCTCTATCTCTGGAGAGCAGCTGTAAATGTTAACCCTGCCCTAATGGGGATCCAGGGATTTAGTTACAGGTAGTCACTGTGCCCATCATGAGAAACTTCTTCATCTAGATGAATGCCTAAGTGTCTGACCCATTTCCTGTCACAGGAAACTTGTTAATACTGGCAGATCTCCTTGTGGCTCTGTTCTGTACTGTGTTGAGTTTATTCTGGTCAAGATAGCCATGTGGTAGGAGGAAAATTAGGTCTAGCTGATTGAGAGTCAGGGAGACATAGTCCATAGCACAGCAAACAAACAAACGATGAAACAAACTCAGATGGCGAAATAAACAGTTTTACTCACAGGTCCCTGAAAGAGGAGGCACATATGGGAAGGCAAGTGCTCAACCCCATGTAAGGCGCCAGATACGGGGAAGACCTTTGGGCTTATTGACATGTGTGGGCCTTGTTCCTTGACTTTCCCAGAGAGGTCATGGATTGGAGACTTTATGGAAATTATGGTCGCAAAGCGATGTTAATACTAATGGAGTTTGCATTAGATTTTGCCGGCAGCAGCTTTGGGCTGTATTAGGTTATGATGCAGTAAGATGCAGAAAAAGTAGGTTCTAACCCCACATGGATAGGGGAAATTTTAACGAGGCCAGGGGAGAGGAGGTAAAACTGCTTTAAATAACTTATATCAGACCTAAAATGTCTGCTGAGGATGAAAATATATGAAAAAAATTATGACACGCTCATTGGAGCTGTTGATTTTAATATTACCCACTCCGACTAGGTTTGAGACAACAAAATCGTTCTAAAGATGGAGTTTCAGGAAGTCGCTGACTATCAGTCATTTAGGATTAGAATTTCCATTTGAAATCTGTACCTTTTATTATTAAACTAAAAACCTTATCTTCATCAAAAGTCTGCACATCACTTTGGAGATCCCACCATAATGACAGTATGAACCATCAAAATTAGTGATGTACATATAACCCATGTGTGCAAGACTATTTCTCCCTACAGAGAAGTGTACAAGCTTTCTCCTCAACCTTGTGGCACTTTATTTTTTATTTTATTTTAAACCAAGAACATGTATTGGTACATTTTACATATAATGGTCACATTCATCACATTTATTTTGTACCTGTACATGATGAATCTTGGTTCTCCCCCCTCTTCCCCACCCTTCCCCTCTGTTCCCTCCCTCCCTCTTTTACAGCAGGTTCATTCATAATTTTCTATATTTTCCCTTTCCCTTTTCTTTCCTTTGTTGCCTTTCTGCTTTTCCCCCTTCTCTCTTTCTAGTACTTCTCTCCTTTGTATATTATCTTCCTTTTATATAATACCTATTACACCTCTTTGTCCTTATTTACAGTTATGGTTTCGCATATCAGAGAAACAATTTGATGTATACTCATGAGTGTCTGATTTATTTCACTTACAAGTATGTTCTCAAGGAACATCCATTTACATGCAAATGACTCTAGTTTATACTTTTTTACCCTGATACTAAAACCAGAAAGGACCCAACTGAAAAAGAGAACTACAGGCCAATCTCCCTAATGAACATAGATGCAAAAATTCTCAAAAAGATTCTGACCAACAGAATAAAACGAATTACCAAGAAGATTATACACCACGACCAAGTAGGATCCATCTCAGGGATGCAGGGATGGTTCAACATACGCAAATCAATATATGTTACACACCATATCAACAAAGTCAAAGACAAAAATCACATGATCATCTCAATAGATGCAGAAAAAGGATTTGACGAAATCCAACACCCATTCATGAT
Source organism: Hystrix cristata (assembly GCA_004026905.1). NCBI lineage: Eukaryota > Metazoa > Chordata > Mammalia > Rodentia > Hystricidae > Hystrix > Hystrix cristata. The sequence continues at coordinate 30,263 of PVJO010016924.1, forward strand.
AAAAACACTACAGAAATTAGGAATAAATGGTGTATAGTTAAATCTGATAAAAGCCATATATGACAAACCAACGGCCAACATTACACTAAATGGCCAGAAACTATAAGCTTTCACACTAAAATCTGGAACAAGACAAGGGTGCCCATTGTCACCACTGTTATACAACATAGTTCTAGAAACATTAGCCAGAGCAATTAGACAAGAGAAATAAATAAAAGGAATAAAGATAGGAAAGGAAGAAGTTAAACTATCGTTATTTGCGGATGACATGATACTCTACATAGAAGAAGCAAAAAACTCCACCAAAACACTGCTGGATTTAATAACTAAATTCAGTTGCATTGCTGGATACAAATTCAACACCCAAAAGTCAATAGCATTCCTACACACAAACAATAGACCCACCAAGAAAGAAATAACAAAAGATATACCTTTCACAATTGCACACACAAAAATAAAATACTTAGGAATCTATCTAGCAAAGGAAGTAAAAGATCTTTACATCGAAAACTACAGTACTCTAAAAAAGGAAATTGAAAAGGATATCAAAAAATGGAAGGACATCCCATGTTACTGGGTAGGAAGAACCAACATCGTGAAAATGGCTATACTTCTTAAACTACTATACAGATTTAATGCAACTCCAATCAAGATACCACTAACATACTTCAAAGAATTAGAAAGGACAATCATGAATTTCATCTGGAACCACAAGAGACCAAGAATAGCAAAAACGATCCTAAGCAACAGGGGAAAAGCAGGGGGCATCACAGTTCCCGACCTAAAACTATACTATAAAGCTACAGTATTAAAAACAGCATGGTACTGGCAAAAAGACAGACCTGAGGATCAATGGAATAGATTGGAGGATGCAGAAACAACCCCAAACACACTGAAATACCTCATTTTTGACAAAGGAGCCAAACACCCTCACTGGAAGAAAGATAGCCTATTTAACAAATGGTGCTGGAAAAATTGGCTTACCACATGTCGAAAATTAAAACTAGATATATGTCTCTCACCGTGTACTAAACTCAAATCAAAGTGGATCAAAGATCTAAACATTAAAACAGAAACACTAAATTTACTGGAGAATAGAATAGGAAGAGCCCTAAAAGACATAGGGGTAGGGAAAAAAATTATGAACAGAACCCAGCGTGCATGGGAAACAATACAAAGAATCAGTGCTTGGGACCACATGCTATTAAAAAGCTTTTGCACAGCAAAAGAAATCACCAACAGAGCAGGGTGAAAAAAACAGAATGGGAAAAAATTTTTGCTAGCTATCCATCGGACAAAGGTTTAACATCTAGAATATACAAAGAACTCAAAAAAATTAAACCTCCCAAATTTAAAGACCCAATCCAAAAATGGGCAACTGAAATGAATAAACATTTCTCAGATGAAGAAATAAAAATGGCAAATAAATATATGAAAAAATGTTCAACATCACTAGTCATGCGAGAGATGCAAATCAAAACAACATTAAGATTCCGTCTCACTCCAGAAAGAACCGCGTATATGAAAAAAATCAACCAATAACAAATGCTGACGGGGTTGTGGGGGAAAAAGGAACCCTCCTCCACTGTTGGTGGGAATGTAGATTGGTCCAGCCACTGTGGAAATCAATATGGAGATTCCTCAAAAAACTACATCTGGAGGTTCCATTTGATCCAGCTATTCCCCTACTGAGGATCTTCCCAGAATAATTAAAATCATCATACCACAGGGATTTATGCACATCCATGTTCACAGCAACACAATTTGTAATAGCTAAGTCTTGGAAACAGCCTAAATGCCGAACAACCAATGAATGGCTAAAGAAAATGTGGTTTTTCTACACAATGGAGTACTACTCTGTGGCACTCTAAACAGGTGCTCAAAAGAAATTTGCATTTAAGTATGTGTAAAATACGACAAATTGGTGTTATAGGCACAACCAATGTTTTTACTTCTTAGAAGAAATTGAATCCAATTTAGGCTCATTTGAACAACCTGAAAAGAGGCATTAACCATATTGTATATTTATGACAGGTTTAAGACTGGTGGATACTTTGTGGGATGTAAGGTTTTGGAATAAGAGAATTTTGAAAAGTTTTGAAGAGTGTTTTCCATCCTTTCAAAATCTGAAAAGTATACACTTTCTTACAAGTAGATTTTAAAGTCACACAGGGGATCCTGCTGAAAGTTGAATTCTGGAGTCTCTAGTCCACATGTTGTAAGGCTTTTTGTTTTTTTTTTCTTTACTATTGAATACACTTTTATTCATCCTGTTTCTCACTACTTTCAGAAATGTGGTGGTACACGCTAAGCTCACACAGAATTAGTAGAGATGCTCTGTAGCAATCAATAGCTGTGATGTCTTTTGAAAACATTCATTCAGTGGAACCAGAACATCAAATATATTTGAAAGCTAAAGTGTAAGTTGGAAAACAAAGGCAGGTTTTAAATGACCGCTTTTTAGTTTATAAAAAAAAATTGAAAATAAAAATGGTAAATAGTGAAAAGTGGTTTGTAAGAAAATATGGGGAAAAAAGTGGAAAAAGCTTAGAATGATAACTTGATAGCGCCAATAGAATAAATCATAATTATGTATTTTTATTAGAATTTGACATATATTAGAAAAAAAATGCAAGTGAAAATTAGGTATTTTAATTGTAGAAGATAAATTTGAGGTTTTTGTTTTACTGCTGTTTGAATCCAGGTTCTTCACACTGAGCTACGTCCCTAGCTTTTTAAAATGTATCTTTTTTTTTTTTTAAATTTTGAGACACAGTCTCACTAAGTTGCCCAGGCTTGGTGTACACTTGTGATCCTCCTGCGTCAGCCTCCTAAAGTGCTACAATTATAGGTGTGGGCAACCACACCTAACTTGGCAACATTTCTTAAAATTTCCATGACTTCCATTTGTCTAGAAGAAAGGATCTCTTAATGAATCAAATATATGTGCCAAAATTATCTTAATGATCTTTTTAAAGAATTCTTTATCAAGACATGTTGTAAACATATGTAGTCAATGAATTAGTTAAGTTTTATTTGCATTCTCTTCTGGAAATAAGCTATTAATGATGAAATGTGTTTTATAGACCCACAGTAAAGCCAGTCTAGTAAACATCTCAGATAAATTGATGTTGGTATCAGGCAGCTCATTGTGTTGTAAATTGTTCTCCATATAACCTTTCTTACTGTGAGGGTTTTCAGCCTCAGCCCTTAGGAGGTTCAGCGGGAAGCTGACCCAGGACCACGAGATAAGAAATGAGATCTGGGGTGTGTGGAGGTGGAGACTGTTAAACTGACAGACACACTGGGGAGAGCTCTTAGTGCCTGGAGAGGGACGTGCTGGCCTCCTCACAGCAGGACATTTCTATATGGAGATGTTGGAGACATGTACAAATGAACTGAAAAACTCTGCTTTTACCTAGAATATATGTGTTCCTTAACAAATGTAAGTGTCAAATTTGTATTAAATTTCAACTGTTGCTTATATTGAGCCACTGCAAAGGAAAACATCACAAAATCAAAGTTACACTTTAATTTTGAATATTTAAGAGAAAATATTTATTTCACTCTTCCCATGACTGATTCCCATAAAGTTCTCCTTTAGTAAAAGTGAGTTTGTGGAAATAATTAAAACCATCTTCCAACAGAACATCAGCAGTTTATGCCTGGCGTGATGGTGTATGCCTGAAAACCCAGAACTCTGGGAGGCTGAGGCAGGAGGATTTCTAGTTCAAGCCCCACCCAAACAGCTTAGTGAGACTGTGTCTTAAAATAAAAATAATAGTAATTTAAAAAAGCTAGGGTTGTAGCTCAGTGTGAAGGCCCTAGTTCAATCTCCAGTAGCACCAAAAAGAAAAAAAAAAAAAGGCAGTGGGAACCTTCAGTTTCCTTTTCATTTAACCGTTTTAATTGTTTGTATAAATGTTGTCTTTCTGCCCCTGCCCCTTGTGCAGCCTCACCCTGAACATCTGTGCTTGCTCATGGCTCTTCTACTAAGCTAAGAAGAAAAGGAAAGCTGCACAGGAGGTGGTGCTGTAACATTTGATTCTTCTTTTTGTTCACTTAGAAGCAGCCTGTCATGGCCTCTCTGTAGGTGTGATGTGCTCTAGACTCCAGTATTCTTAACTTACATATGTTTCCAAAGTGCAGTAGAAAATGAACGTAGAAAATGAATGATTTGCATTTTGTTATCGAGGTACAGTATCCGCAATACTTGCCATCCTCTATTAATGCTCAGGGTTAGTAAAGATGAGCAAATAAACTTTTTATTAAAAATCTATATATGGATCAATGTCATTTTGAATATACATTAGTATATAGATGAGAGAGTCATAAACAGAACTCTATGAATTTTCTGTTTTCCTTTGAGTCATGCATTCACGTTTCATCTTTTCGCGTACGTCGATTGGGTCTTCAGAAGTGTAGAGCATTTCTTTTGTAAAGAGCAACAAGATGTTTCCCATTTTTCTTTGATTCAGTCACTTTAAACCTGTACTTGAATGTACTGAGTAGTGTCTCAAATGACCAAGATTTTCTATACTCTTTTCTTCAGTAACTTTAGTCTGCTTGCATTTTTTAAAATGTTTTGTTAATATGATTGTCATATATAGTAATTCTCTCTTCTCCCTTCTCCTTCTCTCTATGTGAGTGTGTTTGTGTGTGTGTATATATATATATGGATATCTATCCATATATACACACACAAATACACACACACACACACATTATATATATATATCACCTTTTGATCTTCTTTTAATCTCCCTGCCCCACCCTGTCCCCCCTCCTCTCCTTCTTTCCCTGGTTCTGTTTCCATCTCAACAAGATATACGTCCCCATTTTTTAACATGTTTCTTTTATATTGCTCTTAAATGATCTATATTTTGGGTCTTTCAAAGTAAGGAAACAGTGCAATATTTAATGTTCTGTAACTGATTATTATGGTTTGTGTCTAGATGTCCCCCCAAAGGCTCACGTGGCAAGAGGTAGCTGGATCCAGAGTGTGTGATTACTAAATTAGTCCACTGATTGCTTTGGCATGCTTTGCTGGGATCAAGGATGTGATGCTAGGATTAAGGGTATTAGGATTAAGGGTGGGAGTACTGCCCCCCCTAAAGCCAGGCAGCCTGGATAAAATATAAAATACAGGAAGAAGCTGGTTCTCGCCGCTTGCTTGCATTCCTTGCTTGCATCTCTTGCTTACCTTGCTGACTTCTGCCTGTCTGTAATGCCATCCTGCCTCAGACCCAGCTGACTGTGGACTGAAACCTCTACAAACTGTGAGAAAAATAGACCTTTCTTCCCCTAACTTTGTGGGTCTGGTATTCTGTCTTAGCAAAGAGAGAAAAGTAACTAAAACACTGATTATTGCATAGTAGTATCTATTACCTTTCAAATGAATCAAATTTGTCCTTCTTCATGACTCAGTAGTACTCCATGATGTATATATACCACCTTTTCTTAAACCATTCATCTATTAATGGGCCTATAGGCCATTTATGTAATTTTGTTATTGTGAGTTATGCTGCTATAAATATGCATATGCATATATCTTTGTAATATGATGACTTTAGCTCCTTTGGAAAGATGCCCAGAAGAGATACAACTATTTCTAGTTTTAGTTTTTGAGGAATCTCCATACTGATATCATAGTGGATGTACTATGTTACATTTCCACTAACAATATAGAAGAGTTCCTTTTGCCCACATCTTTGTTAGCATTTGTTATTTTTTTGAGTCCTTGATAATAGCCATTCTTACTGGAGTAAGTGAAATCTCAGTGTTGTTTTCATTTCCATTTCTCTAATGGCCAGAGATGTTGAATGATTTTTTTCATGTATTTGTTGGCCTTTGTAATTCTTCTTCTGAGAAGGGTCTATTCATTTCAATTTCCCATTTTTAATTTTTAATTTGGGGGGTCTAAATTTTTTGAGTTTTTTATATGGGCTGTATACTAGTCTTCTCTCTGAGGAGTAGCTGGAAAACTTTTCCATTCTTTAGGTTGTCTCTTCACTGTATTCATTGTTTCCTTTGCTGTGCAGAATCTGTTTAATATGATGTAATGCCATTTGTTGATTGTTGCTGTTATTGCTCATACAGCTGCTTTTTGATGAGCACCCAAAAACAGCAGTTACAACTGCCTTCTGCTCTATGATGTTATGTGAGAACATGTTACTAGAGATTTGCAATGATGTTCTTCAAAATCCTTAAACACATTGATGTGTTTCTGAAACTCAATAGCAAGCACTTGAAAGATTACATTTGGAACATGAGGCTAGTTTACTATTTCCCTAAATTGTTTTGAGTGCAATGCCGGTGCTGTGTTTTTGAAATAAGATTCCATGACCGTATTAATTTGGGGGTAGGAAGGTATGCCTGGTTTCGGCTGTCCCATGGAGGGCTTCTCTGAGTCTTCACTGTGTTACCGTGTAGAGTCTACCACTCAGGAGACGTTGCAGTCTGTCCATTGACAGGAGTTATCCCTCCATAGACATGCCCACACATTCTTGTGTCCACACATTGAAAATTCCCCAGTTAATGTAGTATTGCTAAATCATTAGCGTGTGTAAATGATATTTCTATTATATAAACATTATAACTATTAAAAATACAGTGTGATTGTTTTTTCCTACCACTGTATTCTATATGTGAATTAAAAGTTCACTATTAGGAACTCTGTCACTTTTTATTAAAGTTTGTTGATATTAGAACCCATGGAATTAACACGACTCTCATGTTTAAATGATTATATTGCCATTACCTCTTTTTACTAGTGAATTTTTAGATGAACTTTTTGATGTTGTTTATTATTACTTGAGTGACCTGGCTAGAAAGCCCCCCTACCGCTGCCATTTTCCTTTTTGTTTAAGCCAAAGAGAAGTTATCCAGAGCTGTGATGGAAAAAATTCTCCAGTGCATCCACTGCCAAAAGAGCTAATAAAAAATGTACACCATTGAAGCCTTGGTTAAATGAATAATTCATTGACAACTGTCCATTAGGGAATTAGAGGTTTATGGCAAAATGAGCTATAGAAAATAGAGGAAAAATTATCCATCGACAACTTTTTAAATGGGATAGTCAGAAAGTCAGAATTTGGAACTGACCCACACGAATAGAAAAAGACACTGTGCAAAATACCAGGAGAGATTACAAACTCTGTATGTAACTCATTACTTGGTAAGCATATAACTCGCTGGTAATTACTAGTTGCAGTACTTTATTTTTTCCTCTCGTCTTTTCTCTCGTAAAACATAAGGATATGCCCAGAACAACCACAGCTTGGTTGCTAACTTTAAGATCACTTGTGCTCTGGACGTCATTTTGTTTTCTTTCATATTAGAAAGAGTCTGTTGCATCTTGACAAGATGTTACGAACCAGAGAGGAAAGGTCAGTGATTTAAACCAGCTTTCATAAAGCGTATATAAAAGTTGTTTTTTGGCCTTCTGAAAGGAATTTTAACAGCCCCCGTAATAGAAAGCTCTTCATGCAGGGCGGTCACTCCAGGACCTTCACAAGTCGTGCATTCAGAAATCCGCAGGTTGACCTGGACAGGGGAAAGATTGCTTTTGCGTTTTTGAGAGCTTCTGTGGGAGAGATCGTGGCATGGACTATGATGAATTGTCTGATTAAGTAATAATTTCTGTCTCTTGCCCTCTTTTTGACTAGCCGCCTGTGTGTAAACACATATACACAAAGATGTATTTACATAATCTGTTGATGTGTATTAATAAGTGATTTCTAAGTATTCAGCACATTCTTAGGGTATGTGATTTCATTCGCACTTGGATATATTTCACATAATCTATCGATACATATTAATTACTAACCTCCTGGTTCCTTTCATTTTTAGTGTAGTTATTGATAATCAGATATCAGATATTGAGAGGAAAAATAGACTCCCTTTAACCACAGTCTTACTTTCCATAGTTGTGGCCTACTGTTGTCTAAAGCTATTCAATGAGAACTTTCAGATATGAACAATTCACAAGTTTAAAATTATACACTGTCCTGAGTAGTGTAACAAAATCTCAGTCTTCTGTACCGAGGAGGACGTGCATCGTGCCTTTGTCCACATGCCCGTGCCACACACACTGTGTGCTGTTAGTGACTTACGCCTGCCTCGGCTACTCCATTGATTACCCCAGTATCACAGCGCCTATCTCATGTTCAGCAGTCTTCAGGTTACTTAATAATGGCTCTGATGTTTGAGAATAGTGATGCTACAGTTCACATTTACCAAAGAGAATGTGCGAAGTGTTTCCTGTAAGTAAAAAGATGAAAGTTCTTGAATGTGATAAGCAAAGGAAAAAAAATCAAATATTGACATTGCTAAGCTCTAGAGTACAATGAAGTATTCTGAAAGACCTTATTCATGTGACTTTTTACATTCTCTTCCATTTTATTATTAGTTTTATTAATTTCTGACTGCTTAATTTATAAATTACACCTCATTAAAAGAAAATATATGTGTAGGAAAAATACATTGTATATTTAGGGTTGAGTTTCAGGCATCCACTGGGAATCTTGATACAAATCTCCTGTTGGTATAGAGGACCACTGTGCACAGAACCTGGACTGTCCAAATTTGGGAAATCAAAATTTAAAAATTAGAGTGTTGATTAAGATTGATAATGAATCCTGTTACTTGTTTCAAGAGAAATCGTGTGAGTATTCTAGAGAATCATAGCCCAGAACATAAAGTCTTCTCTGAAAATCACAAAGCAGTTAAGTTTCTTACTTTTTTTTGTATTTAAATAGATACATTTATAATTCTACAGACACCTGCAGTTTAAATTCAGGACTTGGCTTTCGCGGCTCTGAAGCCATTCGTGCTAGGGAGAAAACAGTGCTAAGTTGAAAGTCCGAGTTGGCACCTCAGAGAGAAAGGAGACATTACTTCACAGAGCCTTAACGATGCCATTTATTTCTTGGTGCTCAGAGGCACAGCCCCCATTTAGATGGATTATTCTGAGGCTTTTTTAAGATATCTGATGAGATAGAATCACCTTTATTGGAGGCACTATAAAGGTGAGCATGAGAGATTTTGGCACGATCATCTCTTTCAGGAGATGTGTTCATCATTCCCCTCTCCCCCCGTATTAAGTAGGTGCTGATACTGTTTCTGATTCACTGCTGCTCCATTCCTGGGGCTGCAGTAATAGAATCATTTTCATAATGTTCTTGGCTGAGAACTCCTGCTGTTGACCTACGCCCCTCTGTATCCAGGTTTATCCAGAATATATTTCAGCATAAAATACATGTCAAGAATGTTTGAAGTTTAAATTTTTAAAAGAGCCACATTTCCTTATTCTTTTCACAAAGATTTTCGATAGTGGATTTTTTTGAACAATTTCAGGAAGATTGAAAAATACAAACCTTTTAAATACATACAGTTTTCACTAAATTTACAATTTAGACATTAAGAAAAATTAAGAAATAAGTAACATTTTCCATTGGTTTTTTCCTAAGGCAGAATTGGAATGAACAACTGCCTTAACTGAACTTGGTTATCCGTTCTCCGTTTTCTACCAGCAGAAGGTCCTGAAGTGACTGACCCCCCATTTGGCGGGGCCGGTGAACCCCGTGAGCTAGTCGGGTGGTCAAGGGCGGTGGCAGTGAGTGACTTTATAAAGCTTCCAGCCTCTTAATGCTGTCTGTTTGGAAGCCTCTTCTATTTTGTAGCACAATGTGCTTTGTGAGATGACTCTAGGGATAAAAGAGAACGATAATTTTACTTAAACGATACCAGATTTTTTTTGTACTCAGTAGGAGTTTTTTGGTACTCCATATGTGACATTATGTTACAGAAGAAAGTGCTTCATAAAATGTTTATAAGTCGTTTGGGTACTTTAGTCACTATTTCCCCTTAGATAATAATAAAAGAATAACTAGTTTTGTAGCAAAGGCCATTCTAGCGATATATGTGTGCTTTATTGGTTTTCTCACACTTTTCTCTTCCGTACATTCAGACATAATGAAAGTATAAGTACAGAGCAGTTTATGACAGTATTTCTTTCTGAATAAATTACACTTTCACTATGAAATATATGTACTTAGTACAACGTCTGATGTCAGTGACCATTTTATAACACAGATTACAAACTTTGATAAAGTGTTATGTAATTGACATTGTAAAGTTTTGATCCAACTTCTGTTGTTAATGTTACCAGAAAAATAAGGTTTGAAAGGCAGGACAGTGATGGTTTTTGTAGTCAGAAGATGCATTGTCCTAAAGATCTGGACTAGTGTTCCTGATTCCTGTTTGCAAATAGGTGTTTCATTGCTGTGGAGACTGATGAAGTGGTTAAAACCATAGTTTGGGA
>PVJO010016925.1:0-40726 GCA_004026905.1 Hystrix cristata
AACTCAGGGCCTTGTGCTTGCAAGGCAAGCACTCTAATCACTGAGCTAAATCCCCAGCCCCCACCTTTTACATTCTTTTACATACTTATTGATATTATTTGTCTTAGCACATGTTATGGCATATGTTTCCACTGACCGGAGTTATTAGGATCCCATACATGGCACAACTTTATTCCTCTCATTTTCCCTTCCCCTCCTCCTCACCCCTGTCCTTGTTCCCTTAGAGCACTTCTCTATTGGATGGGATCTGTCCTGTTGTCCATTCTTGTCCATTTCTATCCATTCTTTATCATTTTCTTTGTTTGTACTTTGCCTCACTTAAATGAGAGATACCATACAGTATTTAAGCTTGTGTGTCCAATTTATTTTGCTCAGTATTACATTTTCCATGCGCATCCATTTTCCTACAAATGCTCCAATTTTGTCATTTTTTATAGCAGAGTAGTATTTCATTATTTATACTTATCTAGTCATCTGTTGATATGTATACAGGTAGCGTCTGGGATTTAGCTATTACAAATTGTGCTGCTATAAACATCAGTGTGCATGTATTGCTGTAGTATGATGACTTAAACTCTTTGGGGAAGATATCTAGCAGAGAGAAGACTTATGTCTAACAACATAAGTCTATATGCTTAACAGTCTAATAAGAAGCAATGAAGTTGATTTGGTTATAAATAATTTACCAACTAAAAAAAGCCCCAGGACCTGACAGATTCATGGCTGAACTCTGCAAAGTCTTTAAGGATATTTTCATTGCCAATTCTCCTCAAGGTCTTTAAAGAAATTGAAAGGGGCTGGGGTGCTCCCAAATTCATTTATGGAAGCCCTTATCACCCTGATCCTGAAACCAGAAAAAGACCCAACTAAACGAAAATTAAAAAAAAAAAAGAACTATAGGCCAATCTCTTCAATAAATATTCAAAAATCTCTCATTTTTAAACTCTAATCTTTTGCTTTCTGCTTTGCTAGATGTGAGATTAAAACTTGCCTAGTTTCAAAGGGAAATTTTAGGCAATTATATTAAAGCTTTAAAATATTAAAATGTCAGACAACAAAAATTTTTATAAGCTATCCTATAAAAGGAGCACATATTTTCAATTAAGCTGGATATTACAAATTATACATTACTGTAGATTACACATGTTACATCTAATAATGTACCCATCATCTCTAATTTATGCTTCATTCACTTGATAACTAAATACCATTTTAGGATACTACTTTAGGCATATCATTTTAGGAGGTGTGTTAGAATAATTGATATTTCAGTATATTCTTTTATTGCAGTACAAATTTAAGTCCCTACTTCTTGGATACATTAACAGAATTAGTATTTTAAGAAAATTCAGTATTTTTAAATAAGCAATTTCCTCAAAACTCATTCTTTTAGAAATACTTGGGTCCCAATCTCTTTCCTCACAAAAGTTACATAAACTACACACATAAAATATATATAGCTGTAGGTGATAGATGATTGGTAAATGCATATATATATATATATATATATATATGCATAAATTCATAGATTTGATAGAAGGACAGACACTATAGTAAACACAGCTGTGATTTTTCTCCTTAGTAATCTGGATTTTGGGTAAAACATGCATGATTTTACTCTAAAGAGAATTAAATTTCTATTGAATAGTGAAGTGCTTGAGTTTCTCATGTTTAGAACCTTTCTTTGTTATTTTGCCCATATATTGCTCAAATATTGCATCAAAACGAAAATATCAACACTAAGGAATTCAGGCTTTTTTTTCTGGCATGTTATACTCACAAACACAATATTTCATGTGTGTCACTATTGCAAATCTTTTTCTTTCCAATTCTCGTGGCTATTTCTTGCCATTTTCTTATGGCCTTGACAAAGATATTTGAGCATTTATTTTCTTGTACTTCATATAGATTTCAAATCAAGAATACAGTAGCCCCTTAAATTAATCTAAGCAAATTGTTTTCCATCTATTTTTCAGGACAAAATCTCGATGGATAAATACAATTTTTTGGAAGAAATAAAATAAAATTTGGGGAGAAGACTTACTTATTTCATTTTAATAGCTTAATTATTAATCTTCATAAAATTTTCTTTCTGTACTAATTTTTGGTATGCTAAAATGTTCTTGGTACTTATCTAATTAATTTAATTTTCAATCATTAGTGTATAATTTTCTTCTTTTTAAAATGCCTCTGCTTGCTTTATTTTCATCTTTTCTTAAGTGATTGGTCTTATAAGATATTTATCTATATTATTAGTTTTTCAGAGAATTTATTAGAATTTGTATTTTTTTTTAGTCATTTTCCCTCTATGGTTTATTGCTTTTGGTCATTGTTACTTTCTTTACTTCTTAACTGCTTTCTATTTTTGTTTTCTTCCAACCTGTACAGCTTCAGCCTTAGTGCAATTCATTTCTAAGTTTTCTGATCATTTTAACCAAAATTGTTCAACTTTCAAGTTTTCTTCAAAGTAACCTTTCAACATTTTAAGTATAATTCTGTTTATACCCTTATCTCTCTGAACCCTTAACTCAAAATGGCATTTCATTTCCTGACTCCACAACTTAAAAGAGGAGAGGTATATTCGGCTCATGATTTCAGGGGATTCAGTCTATGAAAGGAACATTGTGGTGGAAGGATGTTGCAGGGAAAGCTGCCAGGTTCACAGTGGCTGAAAGCAGAGCAAGGAGCAGTGCCAGAGAGTAAGGGGCCAGGGGCCAGACAGAGATCCAGAGGCCTCGCCTCTGTGAGCCACCCAGACACACCTACAAATGTGCTCCAGTCCTCTGGGTAGCTCGCAACCGTCTCTTTCCTTACAAAAGTTACATAAATTACACACATAAAATATATATAGCTGTAGATGATAGATGATTGGTAAATGCATATATATATATATATATATATATGCACACATTCATAGATTCGATAGAAGGACAGACAGCAAACTTACCATCACATTTCTGTATTGATTTTAACTAATGCTTTCTCTATTTTGAGACTGTATTCTTAAGTGGATATATTTTTAAGATAGGCCACTTAAGGATGAACATGCATGTGCATACTTCTAATATGTTTCTAATGGTTAAAAACTGTCATAAAATCATCATGTGAAAGACTCCAATCATATGAGGGACTAAGAATAACTTGATACCCTGTAGGTGCCATGCTGAAGGCTCAATTTCTCTGAACAGCCAGTATTTAAAAAATTGAGGATCCATTGGCACAATGATGGTCATAGATAGGATATTATATTTTCTTTAGTTCTCAACTCATAAAGTGTCAATTTTTGAATGCTTAAAATGCAAGTTAGCTAGTTATTTTCATAAGAGTTATTTATGTAATAAAGCATTTTTCTACCAATATAAGTAAATAGACTAAGAAAATTCATCATGTTTTCACTAATTCTTAAAGCATAAACTGCCTGTTGATGTTGCCCATTTAAAAGCTGAGGAGTCTTTCCCCAAGTTCCTGCAGTGAGCAGTCAGTCATTTGCTTGAGTTGGACAGTCTCTGAAGACAGATGCGTCTGCAAATCACCCGTCAGCTCCGTGTCCCTGCTGTCTTGACATCAGCATACTTGTATCATCTTCTCGTTGTAAATCTATTCCCCAAATCTCAAGAATTTTCCTTCACCAGTAAAAATAGAAAAATGAGCAGTGTAGCTTAGTTTTCCCCTTTCAGATTAATCTAGTTGGAAATGGTTGGATGACATTTAGAGAAGAAGCACATTTTCCCCTCAACTTCATATGGTTTGGTTTCTGTGAAAATATTCAACTGTCCATACATACTTTCTCTTTGTTAGATTAATGGCTCCATTAAAACTCCTAAATTTTGTGCAACTGCCCTCAATTTTGGAAAACATTAGTGAATAAAATAATTAGACTCTAATTTTACTGCCAAACCAGAATGTGAGTTTTTTTCCTCTTTCGTTGTTTACTGTTGCCGCGTTCATTTCAGTGTCCTGACTTCTAATTGCTACTGCTTTATGCAGGACCCATTACTCATTTTATATGCTAAAGTAATCAGTTTGGCATTTTCCCTAGAATGTACCGGGTTACATTAAAAAACAATGACAGCAATTACATGATAAATATTTGATATTTGAGTTTCATGTATTCATAGCATTTCTCTAAAAAGCATCATGAAAATAAATTTATGCTTCCAAAAGTATGTCACTTACCATTTAAAAGCAATACTCACTTATCCAAATATTCATGTATTATTCGTTGTAGTTACAAACAGGGTGCACTGATCGTGGGGATGTGATGGCAGAAACATAAGTGACTCTTGATCCTGGAAGATACTTCTGTAGTTCTTAAATCACTGAAGACGTCTTTTGGTGGTAAAAAGTGTAAATGTGTATAAAAGTATAAAAAAGTGGTAAATGTATCATAAAAGTAAGAAAGGTTATCCATAGTCGAAAAGTGTGGGTTACTGCAAAGAAACAGAATCCACTGTCAATGTAAAATTTTAGGGAGGCATTAAGATTGCTAGCTGGGAACACAAAGACAGGAATCTCCCCAAGAGCAGAACACTGATATCGCTGGAGATGAGAAAGGCTGTGTTAGTAGCTGCACGTGTCCAGAGGATGTAGAAAGAATCTTGATGATGATGAATTCCGCCCCAGTGCTGGTCTTGCTCCGGAAAACTTCGGTGTGTAGGAACTGAAGACGTTATCAGGAAGATACTTACTGTGAGTCTGACTCTTGGGAAGAGGTAGAATGCAGAACTTGTGGTTCAAAGATGTTTTCAGTTCACTAAAAACAAAACAAAATAAAACAACCCCCCAAAATCAAAACCATAATGACTTTTTTTGTTGTTTTGCTCTTTTGGTAGTAGGGATTGAAACCAGGGTCTCTGCATGGACATACAAGCCCAACTCTTTCAAAAATTTTTGTTTGTTTGTTTTTAAGGCTGGGTCTTGCTAAGTCACTACTTTGCCCAGGCGGGGCTCACACTTGTGGTTCTCCTGCCTCGGGCTCCCGGAAGGCCTGCACCACCACACCTGGCTTTTCATCCTGCTGACCTGCCCCATTGGATGTGTGCTGTGGGAGAGCAGAGAGGCACAGTGAAGAAGGGGGCCCTCCATGGGTCAGGACGGCTTGCTCCTATCTGGAAGTGAGGTGGAAATAAAGAACTACTTCCTCTCATACCCTCACCTGATACACAGTCTAAGGGAAGTTCTATCCTTCTTTTACCATTCAACTACTTGTTTTCAAAGTTGTGTCTCAACCTCCAAAGGAACTTTAAATCAAGTGTATTGCCTGGATCCCTAAATTTACACTCCAATAACATTATCTTTTACTTGCAGAGGTAAATATCTTATTGATTTTCTGGAACAACTTTACACCTTCAGTTAACTTTATCTGTATTTACAGATGAGATCAGAACATAAAGTGATTATAAGTCAGGCCACATATGACTGGATAAAATCTTCATATGTTCATAAGAAGTACATGAAAATGACCTATTTTTCTGAGTTCTTGAAAGTAGTTTTTGTCAAGTTCAGTGTATGAAGTTTGAACCCTAGATAAAGGTTTAGAGAGCACAAATTCTGTTCTAAATCATGTCGAATACACTGATGGGACATATTGCTCTTTGTGTGTCGCAAAGAAGCTTCATCTGGCAGTAACAATTACCGTAACAGGTGACTCTGAGGGGTCTCACTCGGCAATATCTCCCTCGTGTGTTCTTTTCTCAGGTCACAGGGACTGCTTTTTCCTGGAAAGGTCAAAACAAGTTTCTGTTTTTGCTACCGATTTTATTTCTCCCTATGAGATATTTATTTTTCCTTGTTCTATTAGTTTTCTTGTTTTCAATTTAGTGATTATCATTATCCTATAAGCAATATGAAGTTGCTCAAGCTTCGTCCCCTGTTAAAAAATTGAATATATAAAACTTTTTACTTGTTACTTTCTCCTTTGCTCAACTATGTCTCTCCCTAACCATAAGAATGTACGCACTATTTTTGCAGAAGCACATTTATCTTACTCAGTGATGTATTTTTCCAGAAAGAATGTCACCTTATTTAACCAAGCTGCTGACTCTTTGTCACTGAGAAAGTGTTTTGAACTTACTTCCTACGATCTGGAATCCAGTACATGGTCTTCTACTTTGCACTCTTTACTTTTATCTGTCTCTGCACGAAAGCTACTCAGTTTTTGCCTGAGTTCATCTCTTTTTTGAAATATGTTTCCAAAGACTTTCAGTCTTTTTAATCACATTCTCTGAAGTCACAGTCAGCATGCGGTCTTCCCTCTAGTTATTTCAGGCAATAGATTAGCCGGTATTTTCCCGTTGCTCGGCATGGATCTGCTGATCCACAGCCTGTGAGATCCACTTCTTTTCTGTGAACTGAATAATTCTAAGGTAATAGGCAATGTTACTTGTTAACCCTAAACCAACGCTACTTGTTTAGGTTTTTATGACAGCAGTGTGCCTGTCTGATACAAATTCCTATATTAGCTAACATGGAACAGCACTATGTGAAACAAACAACATTTCAGCAACCCAAGGGATAAACTATTTCTCGCTCACACAGTGGTGCAGTGCAGAGCTAATTTGATGAACGAGAGCAATGACAAGATTTGTGGCTTGTCCCCATGGTTCCCCAACAGCATCCTGGGGAGTCCTTGGCATTAACAGCCAGAGTACAGGTAGAGAGAGCATAACATGGTCATACAACCGACTTGGTGAAAAATAAAATCTCAATCCAGTCCACTGTTACAGATGAGTGCTGGAAAGGAAGGGGTAAAACTCTTGCTACTCCTCTGCCTTTTGGCCTTTTCCTAATGAAAAAAAAAATGCATTATAAATTAGTTCATTTTGCGTATTTTTCTTATTGAGTGTTATACTGTGCTATAGTGTTTTTATGACACCTGTCCTAACATGAAGGTCACTTATGAGATATTGCCATGGTATATTTGATTTATGCAAAATTTTAGATATTTTCTCAAATACAGCATTTGACACTGTATTTGTTTTTTTGTCTTTTCAGTATCTAGAATCTTAGTGTCACGGCCTTGTATCTAGATGTTCCCCCAAAGCCTCATGTGGTCATAGTAGGGGCCTTTCAGTGGTGGTTGGAGGGTGTATGATGCTGGGATTAAGGGTGCAAGATTACTAAATTAGTCCACTGATTGGTTAAGCTTAGTTCTGGGTGTGGATAATGCGAAGGCCCACCCTGGATGTGGGTGGAACCACCCAAACGGCGGGTAGCCTGGAAGGAATGAAAAGGAGAGGCAGGCTTTCTGCTTGCTGCCTTCTGCCTGCCCTGCTTTGCCATGGACTGTTTCTCCTCTGCAATGCCACTGTGCCATGCCACCCTGCTTTTGAGCCGGCCAACTATGGACTGAAACCTCTACAAACTCTTAGCCAAAATAAATCTTTTCTCCTTTGACTTTGGGTGTCAGATATTTTGCCTCGGCAATGAGCAAAGGAACTAAGACACTTAGTTATGCCCTAAAGGCTTTTGGCAGGACAAGTGGTATCTTTGGCAGGGACAAGGGACAGGTACAGAGATAAGATTGCGTTTCTGAGGTAAGGTAACTAAGGAATTGCATCTGGAACTGTGTCTGTGCTCTTAATAAGTGGGTCCTTGTGAAGCACTTTTCATTGCAGAGATAATGAAGGGTTCATAAAGATGTGTTTGAATTTTGTTGTTAAACGTTTGATATTTGCACTATTGTTCTGATATTTTTAAACATAAATTTGAATTTTTAAATTTATTTTGGGGAATTTCAAGAGTATTGTACCATCGACACAATAGATACTTTGTGTATTCTAGAACCTTTCTAAAATTGAAGCTGAATCAAAAAACTTTTAGGAAAAAAAATCAGTATTTAAAACACAACTTTGCTACATTTAATCTGCTTATCTACAAATAAATAAAGTCTGGGCAGTATTTGCTTTATTCATTATGTTTCCAGAGTGACTGGGCTGAGACCCGAAACAGAATAATAAGATTTTATTTGATGCATTACTATTTTGAAAAATGCAGCTATACGATGAAGAATTGACATAAATCTGGTGGGAAAAATACCAAATGATCTTGAAAAGGAGGAAGAAAAGAAGAAACACTGCTACTGTTTAAAATGAGTAATAGCAGGTGACAAGAAAATAATAATAGGAATGTTCAAGTCCAGAAAATAATTTTGAGGAAAATTTTAAGAACAAGCACTTGTCTATATCCATGCTTTCATTGCTTTCCTTTATGAAGTCCCCAAGGATTTTACTTGTAATTCTATATATTTTCAACTTAATAGTTTCTTAGGAAATTTTCTCTCTCCAATGCTTGCTCACTGAAACAGTACAATGGATCTGTATATCTCATAGCTAATTCCAAGATACCTGGACCCAAATTACACAGGATGAAGAGAAAAGGCAGACTCTCACTGGTAGCATTATAATTCGAAGGCATGAATGAGGAAGGTAAGGTATAATGTAATAAATAGAAGTTACTAGAAACATAGAAAACTGCAGGGAAAAGTGGAGGAGGTGGCCAGTTTATCAAGATTTAATTTAAGAATACATTCAAAAAATGCAAATTCGGGTTATAGACATCACTGTGAATCACTGACCTTGTTATTAATAAAGGCCTCTTTTTTCAATCACTAAAATAATGAGTAGTGTCGCTTCTCCTTTCACGTAGCACCAGAACTCATTTGAGTCAATAGAACGTAGCCCTCAAAGTTAAGGCTCAATATTTAAAAGTATTCTCCAATTTTTTTTTTTTTTGAGATAGAGGGCTGCTCATGGTCCGAAGTGACAACATGACTTTTAAAAATGGAACCAATGGTTATATATCAGAGGAGATGGGTTTAACAGTGGAAAGCTGGGTGAGAAAGGCTGATGTTGTACAATAGATTGATTGTCTCCTGCTTGGACTCTAATATTTGGGAGTATTAAGCAACTCAAATTACTATGTGAATCCTCTATTATATTCTTAGGTAACCAACAACTTACAGAAAACCAAATAGTAAGAAGTCACTATATTCGTTTAACTGGTTATACGAATACATCATTACTTATTGGGTAATAAACACAAATGTTAATTTTTTTATCTCATGAATTACACCTCTAAAATGTGGTGTATCTATCTAACCTTCCTTCTATGGAGGTGTAGATTACTTTAAAAATGAATTAACAAAATGCATAAATTTTAATCAATTAGAAATGATTATGTAGTCATTTAGCTCCCTGTACAATTTCAGGGTATTCACACTTGCATCAAGTCTTGCCTCCTTTACACTTTCTCTCCTTGTCTTTTTAATAAGAAGGAACTCCGGTCTCCTCAGCATTAAAGCCAGAGTGGCTACTTGTGAACACACAATAGAGTTGTAATACGTGTGATGCAGTCCATCAAAGAGGAAAGACTTGAAGGACACACCCAGTGAAGGCATTAGTGTTCCTAAGGGAACTATGATTTCTTTATATAAGTCTTTTAAAAAAAATTTGGGCATAAATAATGAAATTGATGTTTATTTGTATTTTTAGTACCAAGACCATGTATTTAAATAACAATGTATTTCTAAATGTATACAGTACAATACCTTTTTGATCAATTGTAGAATGAAAAAGTAATATGCAGCAATTCAAACAAATCAAAATTTTCAATATCAAATAATGTCTTTGTGGCCTTTGCTATGTGTAAAGTTTGTTCTCACTCACTAAACATTTAATGTGCCATTATAAGGATGAACCACATTCTATTGTCCACTTGCCCACTAGTCAACTATCTGCTAGTCAGCTCTTCACTTTTTCTTATTTTCCTTCTTGCTCCGAAAAATAACCTTATATATTCTTCTCACACCGACAGCCTTGCTTCTCCAGAGAATTATAACAACAGGGTTATATAAGCTGTGATCGGAACATATGGTAAATGATTAAATTTTAGTACAATTTATTACAGTTATAGACACATTGCATTGACTCTCATCAAAATACTCTCCACTGCTCCAAACACATCCAATCCTTTCTGCCCCTCTCTAAAGCACTTCTGGAAATCTTCTTTCATGAATGCATATCTTTGGTTGTGCTGTTCCTGGCTCCTCTGATGACCTGAATTGATTGAAGACATTTACCTCCCATGTTCCTTTGGACTTTGGAGAAGAGCTAGAGGTTGGTGCCAGATCAGATGAATAAGGAAGATGAAGGCACTCTGTAGTGTTTTTATGAGCCTGCATTTCAACTGGATGGCACTTAGTAGAATTCACTGTATTTTTTTTATCACACTTAATAAAAACACTCATGCAAGGGAACTTCCAGAGCTACTTCAGAAAGTGGCAAGAACAACGGGATAACTGTGTCTGAAGCAAGCAGGAGCATTTTGAGGGAGATTAATGGCAATGTGTCTTTTACTGTAACAAATGTTCTGTTTAAGCATTCACTGTATATCTCGATCACCTCTTGTAGGGTGTCAGTTCTACCACATTCTTTTAAATTATCCTTAAAAGTGACAGACCAATTTGTACCATCTTCCTCAACTGCTCCTCACCAGCATGCAACACTGCTGAATGGCTCATTTATGTCAACAATGGGGAGAGAAGGTTGGCTCATTACAATTTTAATGTCCATTATTCTTTTATCTAATGAAATTTAGCAACTTTTTATTATCATTCCAGTCATTTGAGAACCGTTCCTTTTGAATTGCCTGCTCATAACTTTGGCCTACTTTTTAATTCGTTTTATTTGATTGCTTCTAATTAACTTGAAGTGCTATCAGCACAATTCTAGATGTAAATCTCTTGTTTCTGTATACATTAAAAATATGTTTTCATTTTCCTTCTAACATTTGGCACTAAATTGTTGTGTTTTGTGCTAAAATATTTTAAACTTATACTTACAAAAGTATGTATTTGCTTTACTATTATTATGATTATTTGAAGGGTTTAAGAAAACATCCTAAAATACAAGGTACTTATTTCTTTGGTAATATTATTATTTTGTTTTAGTTGCTGATTCTTATGTCTTTAATGTGTGTGTAAAGACATGTGTGCATACACTTACTCCTTTCAATGTAGTTTATAAATATGGAATCAATTGTTTTTGATTTGTTAGAAAATCTAATTTGATTTCTTTAATATATTCCAATTCCTGCTGTAGTAAATGGAGTTCAATCACTCCTCATGCCTCTCTTTATTTCTCTTGAATTTAGCTTATCCAGAAAGTGACCGATATTTGGTTAGTAGGATAAGTGGTAAGAATAAATAGAATAATAAAGTAATAACAGCTACAAATAATTATTTACAATAATTATAATACTGTTAATCATAGAAGTGTATTTTATTTTCACTATTTAACTTATGACCTTGTTATTTAAAAGGCCTCTTTCTCAATCATGAGTGGTATCTCTTCTCCTTTCACTCAGCACCAGAACACTTTTGGGTCAATAGAACATAGCCCTCCAAGTCAAGGCTTGGCATGTGGTATAAAATCAATTTAGTATTTATGTCAGAGTTTTAAGGAATCATAATTACAAGGGTTAATGTAAGACCATGCAAAGCCATGTAACTCATAATCTCTTTCAAATACATATACTGAATAGACTTTTGCTAGGGTGGTAAAGAGAAGGTTGGGACACTCTTGCTAAGAACATCTGAAAAGGTAGAATAAAACATACTTCTGTAAAGGGCTAAGATCTGCTGAAAGGTCGAGAATCTAGAGAAGGAAGGCGGTGGCTGAGGGGAGGCCACAATCCTCCTCTGCTTTATCCCGAGGACATTTGCAGCCCTGGATCACAACGCAGCCCTCAGGTTTGCATGGGGATGTAATTGCTTCTGTAGACAAGAAACCAGCAAAGCCTTTTGGCATCCCTAAAGCTGAAAACATAAAGCTGAAGATTTGAGACATTGGTTCTGGGGCATTGGCAAGTTCCAAATCTGTGCAGGAGGGAAGACGAAAGCTAAGCGAGAGGGGCTGGGGATTTAGCTCAGTGACAGAGCACTTGCCTAGCAGGTGCGAGGCCCTGAGTTTGATCCCCAGTACCCTGCAATCACCCAAAAAAGCAAAGCAAAAAACTCTGAGAAGCATATTAGAGCTGCAGAGATCTAAGGCTGGCATTAGGGGCATCCGAGAGGGCAGGTTAAGGTAGAACCTCTCAGCTGAGGGAGCAAATGTGAGGACAGACTTGACTGGACCAGAGCAGAGGATTGTGTCCCTGTGTCCAGACATGTTGGTACAGTCCAGAGAACCCAGATTTTGGGCAGCATATGGTAACATACACAAAGTTTCCACAGTTTTTTGGTGGGTGTTTTAGGAGGTTGCCTGCCATTTACTGAGGCTTTCTGTGAACCCAAAAGTTTCATTTAAAGTATTCAGCATCTGGTCCAATGTCACACCCAAGTTAGTGACAAAGCCACTGAGGTTTCCCCAGATCATTACCATTTCTTCGTTTCACTGTGTCCCATGCAGAGGACAGAGCAAAATACGTTCTGAGTCAGGTAAACAAACTTCTTCCTGAAGGCAGGATTACATACCTTAAAAATACTCTAGGTCCTAGTTCACTAATCTATCCAGAGCTGATTTATCCTCTGTACAGTTAAGCACAAAAGATAGAGTCATTCCTGTTGAATTCCTTTGTATTAGCTCCCTTTCTAGAGTCAATGGTTTGCAAGAGAGCAGATTTAATATGGGACATTTATAAATTACAACATTCACACACACAAGCCAAATGCAGGAAGAGTGCAGAACATCTGACTATGCACTGGAGAAACAAAAGATCCAGTCAAGGGCTGGGAGCCCACAACAGTGTCCCATGTTTGTCCGTGTCTGCACGAAAAGACTGAAGAAATCTATACTGGGGCCAGAGTATGACACTTACAGTGGAGATGAAGACCAGAGCTCCCCTGAAGCGAACAGCAGCCCTCCCTGATGACAGCAAGGCCCCGAGCTCCTTCCGTGATGAGAACAGCTGAGTTTCCTTTGCGAGAACCAGCCACAACAGAGGTTCTCCTGGGAAATAGTCGACACCCATTTCTGCTCCCAATCTCACTTATGGTGTGTTGGCAACAATCCTCAGGTGGATCCTTTATGCACAGAACTACACTAACTCAGTTCACCTGAGTGTTCCTGCTCAAATTGACCACAATAATAAGTCCACCACACCCATTAAAATGGGACTGAGGTGCCAGAGGAAGGAAAGTTAAACTCAGGTCCTGGACATCTATTTGAGGAACATCTTACAGAACTAATACAGCAGAACAGCTTGATCGATATTGACACATTTTTATCTAACTACTAGAAGTTGCCAACTCTGACCTTGATACCAACTTTATATCATAATGACTTTGGTTTAGAAATCATAGCTTGCCAACTCTTGGAAGATCCGAAAGCACTTACGAACTTTCTTTCAAATAACTTGCTTAGTTTTATCTGCTCTAATAAAATCCTCAAGCTTTCTGTTGTTCTTCAGACCTAGTAGAAACCACGCAGCCTGTCCATTTGTGCCCCAAATTGCAATGTTGCTCTATCTTTATTCCCAAGTAGAAATTCTCGTCTCCATTATTGGAGATTTGTCTCTGGGTTTGTCTGATTCTGACGGCTCCTCCGAGGTTTGAGTACTGTGAGCACCCAGAGCTGGTCATATGGGAGGTACAGTACGCCCAGAACTTGAATGCTATGCAGAGTGGTGACCCTCTTTAGGAAGAGTGTGTTTTATTGCTCTGCCAGTTTTCTGGGTCAGGATGGGAAGCATAAAGTCAGGAACAACGGGTGTGAAGATCCACTCAGTCACTGTCTTCCATGCTTTTCTTCTGTCATGTTTACGGAACATTTGGTGCAATACTGCAGGTTTGGATTGATTACATTAGAGGAGTGACAACTAAGGCCATCTACTTATCACTGCTACCGATTCTCTGACTAGACCTCTAACTTTACTTCAGAATCATATATTCGTTCATAAAGAAAAATGGTGTGAAAAAGATTATTTTTCAAAAGAAAACCCAAAAAGCTTCTCAAAATAATATGGAATGATTTTCTAAACAATGCTGAGTATGCAGTTGTAGTTGTGGTCCATAAATCTTCAGTGTCCGATGCTAGGAAGTGGGGTGTGTGTGTGTGTGTGTGTGTGTGTGTGTGTGTGTGCGCGCACGCACGTGAATGTGTGTTTGTACGTGTGCATGTGTGTGGCTGTAGGGGAGTGTTAGTGTTATCACTCTCAGCAAACCAAAAGAGAGGAAGCATAAAATGTCTAGTTCAAAATGAGGGTTTGGAAGGTATAGAAGATCAGTGGGCTAAAAAGTTGACTGTTGGCAAGCACCAAATGTAATGAGGGAAGGAGAGACCAGGAAAGCAGGATTTAAAGGAAATAAAAGAGTCTCTAAAACAACAAAAGGTCTTGGCCATGATAAGTCTTGCTTATTACTTACAGCTGTAGCTCAGATAACGCAGATGTTTTATTTGAGATACAACTTCAATCTCATATTACACTGAACTTGTTCACCTGGAAGATTTTGGGCTAGAAACCCTCCCTGCAAACTACCAACAAATCCTACAGATCTTATATTGATTTAAGATGTAAGAAACCTATAGAATATTCAATATTAAGGGAGGTAGATTTTACATTGAGGTAGTGAATGGGTGATCTACACACAGAAACTTATCTCAAAGGAATAATGTACAATTATGTAGAAAAACTGTAGTTTGCTTTTCCAGAGTTCCTATAGGATTTTATCCTGTGAAAGCATAGACTAGAAACTATATTTGCTGATCTGGAATTGACTCTGGTATTGAAGTATTAGAAGCAATGGAAATATAGTAACTGAAGATAGCTGCTTTTCCAAGAATCTGAATTTTAAAAGCTCAGCAAATTCCTGTGTAATATCTGCCATGTAACTGCGGTGGGTTCTGTGGAACATGGCTTGGGGTGCACATGTGCCCCTCAGTCCCCGGACGGCTTGCAGCCGATGAACGATCCCAGCTAACAGTAACTAAGTAAGCCAGATAAAGTGCAAAGAAAATGATAATTACGACCCAGGTACCAGACATATTGAGAGCAAACTTAGAAACAGCTGTGATTGACACATTCTAGAAGGTAGACTACAACATGAAGAATGTTATAATTAAGAACTGGAAGGATGACTTTTATGGCAGAATGAATACAGCAGGAAGGAAAATTAATGAATTGGAAGACAAGTAGTAAATGTGTTTCTGCTAAAATCTATTGTATTTCTTCAGTTATTACCATAGAGTGAATGTAATTTAAGAAAAAAATTAACTGAGTTTGTTTGTATATTTTATTTGATTACAAAGATGCATACTTATCATTCTGTCTCTCTAAAACACCCAGTACTTATTTTAAAAAATAAAAATTATGAAGTTCTAAAAATAAGTTAAGTGTATGTTCAAAGCAGCCTATAGTTTTACTATTTTAAGCAATGTTTCAAGTCCAAAAACAATCCCATGATATATATCACTGCATCTTTTTTAATTTTTATTTTTATTTGTGCATGTTTTCATTATATTCATCATGTGGAGTTGGTATCTGTTCTTCACACATCTTAAATCTTTTTACAGTCCCTTCTCCTCCCCCTTCATCCCCTCCCTTCGTCTATTGGCCTCCTTCCCATTTGCAAAAGATATATTTCCTGATTATTATTATCGTCTCTATTTTATTTTGCTCTGTATCCATACTTTGGGTTTCTCATGTAAGAGAAACACTGTGATATTGAAGGTATGTCACCATATCTTGACCTACTTCATAAAACAACTGGCTCAAGTTTTGGTCACATTTCTACGGGTAATAAGCAACTTTTTCAGGGCCCAGTGATATTCCTATTCACCATTCCATTTCATAGTATCACATGTTTTCTTCAAGATGTCTTCGAGTTGTTGAGTCTGATCATTTGCCTGTATCCCAATTCAATCCTCCCAGCTGCTCCAAGTCTGTTTGAATACATCGCTTCATTTGTTTGCCAGAATTCCACATGATTTCTTTGTGATGTGTTTCTATTTACTTTTAGTTTCTCTGAACTTGTGACTCAGGAGGTTGTCTCCTCTTTTAATCATTTTGGGCTTCTAAATTTTCACTTTAATTGTTCTTACTCAGCTCAGCTACCATGAGAGAATACTGTCCGCTGGGTGGCTTAAACACTAGAAGTGTATCTTCCACTGTTCTGGATGGATTTGTTTCATCCCTCTTCATCTTGTAGATTACAAATAACTGTCAAGTCACTCCAACTGTCAGTTGTTGGTCACTATCATTAATAAATTAAAACTGGAATCCTACTGATGAAGTGAGTTTGGTCAGTTTAATGTGCCTAGTAAACTTGATTGATGGACATGTTCCTTTTAAGGATGGAGGTAAGTTTTAGCATTCAATTAGTTAAAATTATTCAATTGTATTTCACACGTTTTTCTGGTCACTGAATCTGGTTATGTTCCATATGTCATACAACTATTAAATTCTTGATTCTAGGATTTACTAAGCACCTACTATATTCATAACACTATAACTGGTGCAAAGTGTTCTTGGGAGGATGGTAAAAGATGTAATAATTAAGAGTAGACTCTAATGGAAACATTTTAATGGGTGCATATTGGTGAAGTATAGTTTGCTTAAAGTATTCTAAGCAGTGAAATAGTTCCTCGATTTCAAGGTTCTGTGAATAAACTGGTTGTATTGCAGTGTGAGAGTTTTATAGCCTATTTGAATGTTAGTAACACTTAAAAAGCTCTAACTTTATTTGATATTTTTGAAATGATACATTCAATTAAAATATTGTAAGCAAGAAGCATAGCTTTCAATATTAATAAATCATATGAATATTACATGAGAATTTCCTGCATGTTCGCATATTAGTTAGAAACAAGCCTTCGGGCCTGTCTTGTAAGCTTTCTTGAGGTTAAACAATTAATTAAAACTTACCAAAGCTTAATTAAATCATTAGATTTAAATGATAGATGAAAATTCAAGCATTATCTCGTCCATGTAACTCTGCAAGGTTTAATATATGCACACATATTAAAATTATTTTTTAAACCACGTACAAGCACTTGATTACCCTGTTTCAGCCTAGGAAAATGTTGACACCATCTCTTCAGGGAAGAAACCAAAATAAGTGTAAAGACTTTTGCAATATAAATGTCTCAATACCTTGCAAATATTGATAAATGCAATGACAAAAATTTTAACCACATTCAACGGGAGCAAACTCAAATTTGGTTTCTTCTGGCATCATTTTGCATTTTCCTACAATACAAGTTGTAGAAGGAGATGCTCTTGCGCTCCAGACAGGGCCTGCTGGCTCTGGATGGCACACATGGTCTGGATCTTTCTGTGGTCAATGCCTTTTCTCTATGTTATCACTCCAGGTCTATGAGTGCTTGTACATTACTCTCATTTCACAATCAGTACATATTTGAAAATTAGTAACTATTTTAAAAGCTTTACTAAAATATCAGTGTAGGAGAGGGACACAGGTAACAGAAATTATTTGTCTTGAATGGGAAAAACAAATTTAATGACCCTTCATTGATTTGTTCACTTTTGAAGTGGCTACAATGTGGCAGTACACTAATAACATTCTAGTAGTGATCATTCTCAACATCTAGGAAGAAAATATTGCAAATCAACCATCATAAAACTTAGGTTAGGAGTTGGATGTTTTATTTATGTGAGCTTGAATTGGTGACGCAAATTTCATAAACTTCAATTATATCTACTTGATCATATAGCACGAGTAGGAATAATAACCTATCAAGAGCATTAGGAAAAGTGAAGGCCTATAAAGTGTTCCTAATACATATCTAGAATCAGCCATTCGAGACGGGTTAGCTACTATTATTTCTAGTTTTATTATAGAATAAAAATGCAGTTATCATTATATAATAGAGCCTACATACACCCTTTTGCTCAATAGGTTTCCAATTATCTGTTAGCATTGTGCATCAGTAATTTTGAAGTGTCACTGATTATGTTAGGACAGGGCTCTAGGATGAGGGCATCACAAATGTCCAAAAGGCCTTAGAATCGATGCAGAGTATTCCAAGTTATCCAGAGAAATTTCCCAGGCTGACTCACAAATTAGACCTCACAGTCAGCCCATCGTGCCTCCAGGTGTTCATATCGCGCACTCCACGTCTGCAGCAAAGAGTCAAGCCACACTGCCTCTTTCTATGCTATGTTCCCTTGGGATGATTTGGTGTTTATCTCCTATTTCCAGTCTTGTACCTGCCATTGGATTAGATGAAAAAACTTAGCATTCCCACCATGCCTCTGAAAACTTTGGTTCCAATTCATATTGTGGCTTTAAGTAAATTTAGCTGTCACAAGTAAGATTATTTCCCCTTTTGCAGCACTCGGTACTCAAATCCTGGTCCTAATCTTTATGGACACAGACTTGCTCACACGGCCATCAGTGAAGGGTGGAAGGTAGCTGTGCCACAATCAACACCACCAGTAACGCTTCTTTCCCATAAAGCCCATTTTTTGTTTGAGAAACAAACCTTTTACTCTTGAACTTCCTGGTAATTATTTCTTTACAAATAATGTGTAATAAAACTATCTTTTTGTCAAACTACCTAAGAAGCAAAGTATAGTAGAAATACTTCTGTAGAAACTGAGCTATGTAACTCTTGGTAGGTATTACATCTTGGTAAGTGCCATATACTACATGATCAGGTATTTGGAAATTTTGTGCTCAATAATAAAATAGGTAAA
Organism: Hystrix cristata; assembly: GCA_004026905.1. Lineage (NCBI taxonomy): Eukaryota > Metazoa > Chordata > Mammalia > Rodentia > Hystricidae > Hystrix > Hystrix cristata. The sequence goes on from PVJO010016925.1 coordinate 18,655, forward strand.
ATTTCCCAGGAAAATGTTATAGTTCCAATGAAACTAAAAAGCCTTGGTATCTAAAAAAATATCAAAACTTTAAGAAATGTTTATTGTACATATAAACCACCAACTACTTTTAAAATAGGAGCTTGTCTGTTTTTTTTTTTTTTCCTTTTCTTTCCCTTCTATTTCTTTCAAATCAGCGGCCATTGAAGAAACAGGAATCTACGTTGAAAGCACTTCTGATTAATATGCTCTACTCTGTCAGCTTACATACTCATTATCTCTTTCCCACTTATATTTTATTTCACTGTTCAAGAAAGGAAACGTTCATATGCCAGCCCCTTAGATTGCTGCTTCTGAGATACTCACGGCATCCTTCAGTCTGTCAGGTGCCTTAACAGAATTAACATGAACTCTAGAACCACGAGAAAACGTACAAGTCTGGCAGAGAGCTAGACTACTTCAACTGCAATTATGTAGTTAAAACATTGCATACTTGTAAAACATTACTTATTTTCAGACAGGAAGTATACACATAAAAGGAAAAGATAACATGGTCAAATAATGCCTAAATGTAAAACAATTATTTGACAGAAAACATTCTTAACAGTAAAGTACCGATACAATATATATATCACGTCTTAAAATGTGAGGACAATTTATACAATCAATTTAAAACATGACTTCAAGGTGAATTGCTACATGGTTTTGGGGGATAACTTTTCTATTTCCAGTACAGCATCTAGAGAAATGTAATAAAAGTATGTTTTACCTTTATTGAGCAAATTGAACAAGAATTTTCAAGCAGTACAAGGAGTAAATCAGTTCATAGAACCGCAGCACATCATTGTGATTCTGCATAGAGACCTGATTCTGTCCTTTCTCTGCCCGGCCCCAGGTCGGGGAACCTGACCAGTTTCTTATTGTGGTGGGCCCTGGCTTCCTCAGCTGGGAAAAGGTGGCAGAGACATTGCCATCTCGTGGGTCTACATGCAAAACACACAGAAGAGCACAGGTGCGCGGTGCTAGGAAATGCTGGCGCTTGTCATTACTGTTATTGTGGAGATGGAATACACCTTTAAAATAACCAGCAAAATGATCCCAATGTTTTACGAAAATTGAGATCCTGAGAAGATCAATATCTCCGAGCATCAGTTGGAGAAAAATGAATGTATGAATCATAAAAGAAATAATGACTGTGTTCTTATCTGTTACCTTTATTTGTGAATCCTCTTGCATCAGGACATTTTATAAAAACTATCAAAAATTTCAAATGTATTTTATTGACTCCTTAATTTCTGCCTTAAAGAGTGATTTCTACATTTAAGAGACTAACACGCCTAAGGTAATCAGTGCAAGCACTGAGAATACTTTGGACTAAGGAAAAAATAGCATACTTATGATATGCTTTGAAAAAATAAAACTGCTGGGGAAACAAATTAAGAAAAATAACTCGAAGAAAGAACTAAAGAATAAGAGAAGTGAAACTGAATGTTCTGTCTGACATTCACCATCGCTCAGGGTCAGAGATGGCGTTACACCTGAACATCTTCTCAAAATAGAAAACCAAGCTCCCAAAGAGGAACACTTCCTCGTCCTAGCAGGATTCTAAATGTTCTGTTCCCTTGAAACAGTGCTCTGGAAATAATAGCCTGCTTGTGGTAATGGGAGCAGATGCTGTTGTCAGAAAGCACTTCCAATTACATTTCAAATCCCCTTGTGTTTCAGAGAATTCTAAGTCTGGCTCGGTAGGATTGGGGAGGGATAGAAATTTACTTAACTTACAATTCTCTTCTAGTGATTCAAGAGCTGTGAGCCCGACCTCGTAAATTCTGAAAATGAAAGAGTATCAAATAAACAACATGCGGTAATGATAAATGAACCCAGTGCTTATTTTCTCCAATTATACTAATGTAAGTAATTAAAGACAGATATATTTGATAGCTTAGCAATGACAGGGTCATTACTTTTCTGTACATAATTTTTCTATGCACTACTTAAATAGAAAAAAAATAATTTCTTTAATGAAAGTATTCCGAACTCAATATTTTTTTTGCAAAGTTAAATGAAAGAATTTGAATATGTCATCTTTAAAATTGGAAGGGAATGTTCTACTTACATAAAATTAATTGTCTGTAATTGTCTTTTTAGCTAATTAATGGAAAGGAAAATGTTCTATCGGACATGCTGGAGATCTGTCACTGCCCTTTAATTTGTGACCATCTGAGAGCCATGAAAGACTCAGATCTCTTCAAGCACAGAAGTTACCATCCCAAAATGTGGATTATGTCTATCAAGGCAAATATAGTGAAATAGATAAAATATTTCAATTTACTTCAAATTAAAATCCAGCAAAGAAGTATTTAATTGTCAGTATTTAATTGTCATATAGCAAGTTTTGTTTTGTTGTCTTAGTCTATTATGCTATAAATTGTTGTAACTTGTGTTTTCAACTAACGAGACAAAAATGATTTGTACAACTGCTATGTAGTCTATGTACTATTAGAGATAAGTGAGTAGTATTTACATAGACACACATCTACACGCACACTCACATACACATAGAGAATTGAACTTCAAGTCACTTATAATTCTTGTTGAGACAAAATATGCACATATTTCAATTTTTTTTTTTTTTTGCTTTTTTTGGGGGGGATGGCCAGGGATCAAACTCAAGGCCTAGCGCTTGGTAAGCAAGCACTCTAACCACTGAGCTAAATCCCCAGCCCCTCTCAAATTTTAAGAGACAAATTATCAGGTTGATAACAATTGCTTATTTTGTTTGTGGCTAAAGTACTTGCATTTCCTTTAAACTTATAATTCTAATTTACTGTATTTAATAATTTTAGAAAACATTTTCACATTTTTCATGTAAATTTTATCTTTAAGAAAAATGCTAAAGAATCTAATACCCAATGTTTTATGTATTTAAAAAACTTTCAGTGAAAATACAAGTAAACAGCAGCCTTCCTTCTGTCCCTTAAATTTTGTCCAGGCTGCCCACCCTTAGGGCAGGTAGCACTCACGCCCAGGGTGGGCCTTCCCATTATCCACTTCTAGAACTATGCCGGACCAATCAATGGACTAAGTTAGTCATCACACACTCTTGATCCCAGCACTGTGCACTTAATCCCAGTATCACACACTCTAGATCCAGCCAGCTCTGAAAAGTCTCACCTATGACCACATGAAGTTTTGGAGAGATATCTAGACACAAGCCAAACAGACATTAAATCACATTTCCTTCTTATTACTTTTACAAATTTAGAGCAATTTTTCCTACTTCATTATTATTATATAATATTTTAAAAATCTAATTTGTTAATAGGATGTTTAGTTCATTAACCCTTTTAGAAGACTTGTAGAATTTACAATGTGTTCTGATGTCTTTTAATGACTTCTTACAATTCTACATTTGAATATTATTTGAATCTTTATTGTAAATATAACAAATATATTTTTTAAAATTTATTGGAGTTATTCAAGTAAAAACAAAACATGGCTTACTCTTTATCAAAATTTAAGGAAATAATTCAAGGCTCTTTTTAGTCCTACAAATCCTTTCAATTTCACTTTTGAAATTGGTTTGTCTCGGTTTTTCTCTCCCTCTTTCTTTCATCATTTTCTCCTTTCTCATTGTAAAGACTCACTCAAGGTACATGTATAATTTAGAATTTTACACTGAACTTTTCTTTACATTTAAAATTACATATTCAATATTTTCACCATGTATCCACACGAGCAGTTGTTCTCAATATATCACTCTATAGAAGATATACCATGATCTATAGTAAACACTTTATAGCCTCATTTCCACAAACTATGTAAATCGTCTTCACCAATCCTTATGGTTTTTGTGTTGTTTGGTACACCACTAGGGGGTAGCATTATTGCACAATTGCGGAAAATAAAATAATACAATTTATAGGGTTATTAATTAGGTAGGATGTATTATATAAAAACTAAATAGGGGTTCTTTGATGAAGTAGTTTAGGAAACACTGGATGAAGCAAAGTTAAGCAGAATTATTTCTTCCAAAATTTCTTGTACCCTTTATATGTCAAGATGACTCTTCATGAAGAGAAAGATCCATTGCTAACTTTCTGTAACTGTGGCAAAATACATAATCAACTTAAAATGAGGAAAGGTTTGTTTAGGATCATAATTTCAGAGGCACCATTCTTTGGTCACCGGCCCCATTGCCTCTGTGCCTAAGGCAGGGCGGCTTACTGGAGTGGGGAGAGAGTCAGGGCACAAAGGCGTTCACTTCATGCCAACCGGGAAGCAAAGAGAGAAACGAGCAGGAGGAAGTGCCGGCATCCTCCTCGAGGCCACGCCTCCGATGAGATGATCTCACTTCTTCCCACTGGGTCTCCCTCCGAAAGGTTCCAGCCCCGCCTAGGCAGGCCGTGGGCTGGAGCCGGTTCCACCCAAGCCTTCGGGAGATAGTCCAGGTACCAACCATAGCAGTCTTGCTTTCCAAATCTTGGTAGATGTGTTCTTCTTTAACCGCCCACAGAATATCACTTAGGGCCCATATTCTGCAGGATCCACTTTGAAAAACAGATAAAACCCGGTAAATTTGCATGTTTAGTTAGTTTATTATGGGCTATCAGTCTTTTTTTTTTAACTTAACTAAGATTTCCCATTATCGTATTCTTAAATTTTATAAACTTTTAGTTAAAATTGTTTTGTTTTGTAAGGCTTATCTATATTTATAGAAAGCTATATATGTAAATAATTTTCAGCAAAACTACATATATGACAATGCATTCTATTTCTAACTTATTACAACTCTCTTGGAACTAAATTTAGCTGAATTCATTTTCCTCCTATAATTTCTCTTTTGAACTCCATTCTGTCGTAACTTTTATTCTTGTTTTTGGTGTTGTGCTCTTTCTTCTATTTATTCATCTGTTATCAAAGAAATCAATAATCAAACAAAATAAATGTTTTCAAATGAAGAGCACGTACAAAAGCAAAAAATGTACTAAACAGTTTGCAATTGATCTCATAAACTTCGCGTGTTCAGATTGATATACTGCACAGATTCATCTGCACCATGTTGATACGTGTAAAACTATTTCTGTCCCCTCTGCCAGACACTTTGACCCAGGGAAGATAATGTGTGTGCTAGAAAATCCAGGCAGTGTGGTGTTGCCGTTTCCTTCCCAAATTACTGTCTTCATGCTCTTCTGCCTCTGTGGGTCCCCTTCTCAGAGTCACACAGGCTCCTCCCTCCAACCTTGCTGTGGCAGGCGGAAGTCTAAGATGATCACCAGAGCGACTGCCCCTGGTGTGCAGGCCCAGCTGACTTCCTCCCCTGCGTGTAAGGAGGACTTGCAAAGAACATGGATCTCGCCATATTTACACTGGCATTTGCAGGAGCGACTTTGCAAAGGTGATTAAAGTTCTGGTCACTTTGAGTTTATTTAAAAAGTGACTATCTTACATTTCCTTTAGGTAAACAGCAACAAAACATTGTGTTTTAATAAGGTACAGGATAATTTTATGAGAACTTGCTGAACTGTTTTCAAAGATGATGATTAACTTGTTCTAGTAATATGTGAAAACTCTGTTTCATATTTACCCTGACATTTGAGGTTTCAATCATTTTATTTTCAGCAATTCTAAAAATGGCATTTTTCTGATAACAAAAGACGGACAGCACATTTCGTCTGCTGTTTAGTATTCAGGTATCTTACTTTTTGAAGTCTCTTTCAAAATTTTTGTCTAACTTTAAAAGTTCATTTAATACTGATTATTATTTGTAGATATCTTTATATGTTACAGAGAATACACCTTTTCAGGTATATGTCTTGAAAATAGATTGTCCTGGTTAATACTTTGGTTTCAATTCCCTAATGATCTATTTAGGACAGGACATGCTTTTAATATAGATGAACTCCAATATATTAATTCCTTTTCTCTACTAGTTCATCAATTTTTGTCCTAACAAACTTTATTTATTTTAAAAGTGCAAGCACACAAACATACAAAAAAGAAAGTACTCCCATATCTTCTACCTAAAGTTTATAATCTTAGTGTTTATGTTTAGGTATGTGATATAATTGAATTAAATATTATGTGTGGAGAGAGAGATTTCAAAATTTGTTTCTTTGTTTTCTATTTGGCTATCCAATTATTCTAAAGACACTTTTGAAGACAATATCCTTCCTCTATGGAACTTCGTTGGCATCTTTATGAAAGAGACAAAGATATTTGGCAAATATTGGAGAGATGTATTCAGTTTTAGTGTTTTGTTATGTTGAGCTACAAATTTATTCTTTCGTCAATAACTCGGTATCTTTATTACTGTAGGGTTTTATTTGAATAGTTTTGAAATTAGTGCTCTGTGATTTTTCCCTTTCCAAAATCATTTTGGATATTCTAGGACCATTACCTTTCCATATCAATTCTGAATAACCTTTTTGACTTATTCAAAAATGTGCTGAAATTTACATTGGAGTCTGGGTATGGTAGTGCATGACTGTAATCCCAGCACTGAGGAGGCTGAGGCAGGAGGATTTCTGCAAGTTTGAGGCCAGCCTGGGCACATAGTGAGTTCAAGCCCAGCTGGAACTACACAGTGAGACTCTGTCTCAAAAAAGCAACAACAACAACAACAACAACAACAACAAAACCAGCATTTACATTGGAATTTCACTGAATCGTGGATCGATGTGTGAAAAATGTATACCTTAATATTGTATTCATTCCTTCTAATCAAATAAAAAGTATATCTTAATTCGTTTAGGTAATCTTTACCTCAGCAATGTTTTGTGATTTTTTTTTATCGTATATGTATTTTCTTAAATCTATTCCTAAGTTCTTAATATTTCTTGCTGTCATTTTAAGTGATGCTGCCTTTTTGTTAGACTTTATTTTTCAACTATGTTTTGTTAGCACAAAAATACAATTCACTTTGCAAACTGACTTGTGTCCTTTCTAAATTCAGTTATTAGTTCTATCTTTTTTATTTTTAAGATTTTTTATAATTCTTCAGGAATATGTTCCCATTACTAATAGAGTTTTTCTTTTCCTTTCCAATATGTAAGCCTTTTGTCTCTTTTACTTACTTTATAACATTAACTAAAAATTTATTGCAATACAGAAACAAAGGTAGTCATGGTTTATTCTCAATCTCTGAAAGTATTCAATTGTTCAACATTAAATATAATGGTTTTTCTTCATTGAGGCAAGAATTTCCTATTCTTAGTTGCAAAGTGATGTATGAAGAGCAGGTCTTGAATATTGTCAAATTAATTTTATACCTATTGAGAATGCCATGTTTTTTCCATAAATATTCTAAGGATAAAGTTAATTATATTGATTATTTTTAGGAATGTTAAGCCAAATCTTGTATAAAAAAGTTCTTGAAACTTTTGAAAGAAGTTCTAAATAAGTAAAGTGGAAAGAAAAGTTAGAAGGAACCAAGTGGAACTATATTGCAGTCAAAAATCAGCGTGAATTCCTATTTTCCTTAATCTATTGAAATGCAGATAAATATGCGTGAATAATCATCATGGGTTAGTGTATATACCCATATTTCCAGATATCACTGGGGATAGAAGAAATGACACAATACAACAATGGGACTTCTTAGCTAAAGGGACTTCTTTGGAGATATAGCTGATTGTAAATCCAAGGCAGAGAAAAATACAAGATGTGCCTATAACATCTCGCAATGCAAGGAAATAAGGAAGTGAAAAACCAGTGGCAGATGATAAGGCCATGTCAAGAAGACTTAAGACTCAATTTCAGAATGTTCCACATGGGCAAAATTGTAATAATTTGACTGAGAAAATAAACAGTGACATAATTGGATTATAATCCAACATGGAAAATAAAGATATTCCTCGATCTATACTGATATAAATAAATTATTGAGTAAGTACTAAAGGAAAATGGGATGTCTTCACCATAGAATTTTTAGTAAAACTTTAGAAGGACTAAGAGAAATAGAAATATCACCATCTTGGGGATAGTTGGAACATCACATTACTGTAGCCAAGATCCAAAAATTAATAGATCTATAGATAAATAGTAAAACTATATAGCATTAAAGTAGCCCCCAAATATGTAATATTTGTGGTTTTAGCAGAGGTCGCCAGATTCTTAGTTATTCTTCTCTTTAGGAGAGGGACCTTAACTCACATGCTTGGTGTTTGTCTGGAGACTGTGATTCACTTCTAAGGCATGGTGTGGGGGAAGGGGGAAAAATCTAGTAAATTTACAGTAGATAAATGAGAAAGGACCAAGTGAGAATGTTTATTATCATAAATAATAATTTTTTTTTCTATATCAGTCCTGCTGAAAATCATCAATGAAATATAATTCACAACTTTGCGGTACACTTCCAAAGTATGTTATTCTCAAGCCGGTCCTAAGAAAACAAAAGACAAATTCAAATTGAAGACACAGTGCTAAGCACTAAGAGACTGGAAATCAGATGAGTAACTCCTGCCTCTGGCGAGTTTACTTTCTAGTTGTAGAGAAAGATGATGGACTATAGGTGTGATAAGCAAAGTATTTAATAGGTTAGCAGTTTAATGTGCTTTGCTGAGGCTGCTAAAATATCATTGCATAGTGCTGGTGAGCAGTGAGTTCTGATAACTAATTCTATGACTCTGCTCCCTGGATGCAGAGAGGTGCAGCTGCACAGTGGAGCCCCTCAGGCTGCTCACACTGCAAACTTAGGTTAATGAATTCCTGAAGGCCCTGAGTCTGAGTGTTTGAAAATCTGGGTGGCAGACAAATATTTTTTTCTTACATAGGTATTACATTTGTAAAAATTAAAAATCAAATTAGCTGGCTAAGTTTTCCATCTTGCACCAATGCGCTTAATTTTTATTTATAGTCATGGAAGGTAAACGCTTATCACTGATTTTCTTTAAATCATAGTACAGTTCTGTACTTTCAGATTAATCTTATAGGAGGATATAAGTAATAGAATCGAACCTGAAGGAGCAATTTTGAACACAATATTTGAAATAGGCTTAAGAAATCAGTCTTATAATTATGAAACCTCCTGATAATAGAATAAAACATGATTGCATAAACCTGTAATTCTGCAGAAAATATAATTTTATAAAGGTAAACCTATTATTAACATGTCTGTAAAAATTGGTTGAAGCCTTAAAAAAGTTTCTTAAAATAATGTTTTTGAGAAACATGGAATTTTTAAAAATTATTTTATGATCAAATTTAAAAAGTAACATGATAAATAATCACCCCAAATTAAAATTAGTAATAATATTAGCAAATAAACTAGTTGTGGTCTGAAAGAAAAGCTCCTCTCCTTTAGCTGCAGGCCTAAGATGGCAGAAACCCAAATACAGGACCCCCTAATTCAATTGACTGACTACAGTTTAATGCTCAGCCTTGAAGAGTAAAGTAAAGGTGAGGGCACAATCAAGAAAAAACGGGATCCCATAAACGGGGATAGAGATGTCTGGGAGGATCCTGATGAGGCTGAGGACGTTGAGCTCCTACACTCTAATGAGGTTATTTTGCCAGAGGAAGAGATTTCCTACCCACAGTGCCAGGGGAATCCGGACTCTCGCTCCTGGTAGTGTTAGTCTGTCCTAGTGAATGTGAGGAAACTAATCTGTGTGGACCAAGTGTGATAATGCTCACGCTCCTCAGGACTCACTCTCACCACCCATTTTTGCCTCTAGGGCTATAACCTGACTCAAGTCTCATAAGTTTCCTAAGGGAGAAGTACGTAATGTGACCCATGAGGAGGCCGACTATTCTCCCAAAGAATTTCTTCAGTTTTTCTCTTACAAGCAGAGGCCCGAAGAACAAGTGCTGGAATGGATTTTAGGGATGTGGGACAATGGTGACTAAAACATTCGCCTGGATCAGTCTGAGTTTGTTGATATGGGTCCATTAAGCAGAGATTCTGTATTTAATGTTGCAACCTGTGGAGTAAAAAAAAGGTGTTAATAATTTATTTGGCTGGTTGGCAGAAATATAGATCAATTTACTCACTGCAAATGAGTTAGAGATGCCTGATAGTTTGTAGTTTAGTGCTGATGAGGAGATTCAGAGGGTTAGGGAAATGGAAATGCTAGAGTTGATTTGTCACGTTCACCCTAAGCCTCCACAGTAAAATGATCAAAAAACGCACCCTTCACAAACACCTTGAGAAGCAGATTTGTGAGGGATGCACTAGAATCACTGAAGAGCACTGTCATTGCTCTTCTCTGTATGCCAAATCCTAGAGTGGGGTCTGCAGTTACTCATTTGGGAAATTTAAGGGCAATGGGTTTGATTGGATCTCAGAGTGGCAGGGGTCAAGTGGCAGCACTTAAATGCCAAAGGCGAGCTCCACAGACTCACCAGGACAGCAGAAGCAGAACAATGATTGGAATGGTCTGACAAAAGTAGACCCAGGGTGTTGGCTGATTAGCCACACTGTTGCTGGAGGTGAAATAGATAGAAAGCCTACAAAATTTTACTAGATATATATAATCAGAAAAATCTAAAGGCAAGTGAACAGAAATCTACTACAAATTGTAGTACAGGGAATCATAGCCACTCAACAAGTTCTCAAATTTGAGCCAGTTTACAGACCCAGAAACCAGTGAATGAAGGCGAGACCAGGTCCCCTTGAGGAAGGACCCTGGGGCACCCCCCAAAATTTATACTGTCAGTTTTTCTCCCATCCTTCCTCAAAGGGATTTAAGACCTTTTACCAGGGTAAATATACATTACAGGAAGGGAAATGATCAGACATTTAGGGGACTACTGGACCCTGGTTGTGAACTAATGATGATTCCAGGGGATCCAAAATGTCATTCTGGTCCTCCTGTAAGAGTACAGGCCCATGGAGGTCAGGTGACCAACAGGGGTTTAGAAGAGGTCCCACTCACAGTGGGTCTTGTAGGACCTTGAATCCATTTTGTAATAACTGCCCTTGTTCCAGAACGCATAATTGGGATAGATAATACTTGGCAGAATCTGCACGTTGGTTCCTTAACCCATAGTATGAAGGTTACTATGATTGGAAAAGCCAAATGGGAGTTGTTAGAGTTGCCTTTGCCTAGTAAAATAGTAAACAACAACAAAAAAAATTGCACCCCTGGAGGGATTGGCAGAGACTAGTGCCGTTATCACGAACTTGAAGGATGCAGGCGTGGTGGTTCCCACTACCACTCCATTTAATGTCCTCATTTTGCATGTGCAGAAGATGGATGGGTAGTGGAGAATGACAGTAGATTACCATAAACTCAATCAGGTGGTGACTCCAATTGCAGCTACTTTACCAGATGTAGTTTCCTTGCTTGAGCAGATCAACACATTCAGCTATTGATTTAACAAATGGCTTCTTCTCCACACCTATCCGTAAGGTTCATCGGAAACAATTTGCTTTCAGCTGGCAAGCCCAGCAATACACCTTTACTGTCCTACCTCAGGATTATATTAACTTTCAAGCTGTGTCACAAATTGTTTACAGGGATCTTGATTGCTTTTCTGTTCCACAAGGTATTGCACTGGTCCATTATACTGATGATATGATGCTGCCTGGCCCAAGTGAGGAGGCGGTAGCAACCATTCTGGATTTGTTAGTAAAGCATTTATGAGCCAGAGGACTGGAAATAAATCCGACTAAAATTCAAGGTCCTTCTACCGCAGTGATGTTCCTAGGAGTCCAGTGATGTAGAGATATCTCTTCATAAAAGATAATTTGTTTCTCATGTAAATAAGGACAAAGGGGTAGAATAAATATTTTGTTTAAAAAAGAAAAAAGAGAGATAGTATTCAAAAGAGAGAACTAGATAGGGAAAAAGGGGATAAAGAAGAAGGCTAAAAGAAAAGTAAGATGAAAGGGAAAAAATGGTAAAGTGTAGCTACACTTGTTACAAATAGGGAGGGGTGGGTGAATGGAAGGGAGGGGAGGGGGAGAGGGGGGAAACCAAGATGTATCATGTACAGGTACAAAATAACCAGGTTGATTAGATCACTATGTATACAATGTACCAATACATGTTCTTGGTAAAAATAATAAAAAAATTAAAAAAAAAGATAATTTGTTGCAGTTACTTACAAAATTATTGAAATGAAAAACTCACTAAGTATCTTACTTTGCAAAAATTACCCCCCTGAAGAGGTAAAGAAGTACTTTTCCTGCCTCTTCAGGTAACTTCTACTAAAAAATCTTGAATATTCAAGATTCAATAGGAAACAAACATAAATAGATTTGGAAAATAGAGAATATCAGGGAGTAAAAGAGTGACAAGGTAGAGAGTACCTTGGATTTTCTTTCTGCTTTCTAATCCTGATTGGATGCATAGAAGTTAGAAACCCTGAAACAATAGGGATAAAAAAAGAAAATCCATGGACGGTTATGCTCTCTGACAAAAAAGGCAATAGAGACAACCCCTAATGAGGCATAAATCTTGGAAAATGTACATTCAACTCCAGTCACGTGCCACAGAAAGTAGAAGGTGAACTCCATCCGATCCCCACCAGCTAAGATCAAGTGGGGCACAACATTTCACCCTTGCTCAGCTGTAATGAAATCATCTATATTTGCACTAAGACAGTGTCCAAAGACAATGAAGCAGAAACTTTCACCTTCTTTCTCCTAGACGGTGGAAACCACGTGGAAGCTTAGACGCAACTCCATGAAGTGGTCAGGAGGCACGTACCTTGCTCTTTTTGACAGGAAAGTCACTTTCCGTACTAAGAACTAGGAAATTCTTGGAAGAATAAGGGAAAACAAATACACGATCAACAGACACCAATAGCAATATGACACAAACTCAATGATGAAGATCTTAAGAAGTCATGGTAAAAATGCTTCAACACATATTTACAAACATGCTTGAGACAATAAAAATATAGGAAGTCTCAGCAAAGAAATAGAAATTTTCACCTAAAAAATAGAACACAGCCTCAGAGAAATGTGTGGCTAAAACGAAACATCTAATATTTGTGTCACCGAAGTCTCAAAGGGAGAAGAAAACAATTGGGGCCAAAAAAACTATTTGAAGAAAAAATGGTTGGAAATTTCCAGGATTTGGCAAAAAGCCCGAACCAGTAGATTTAAGACGAGTAAACCACAAGCATGACCAATACGAAGGAATCCATGCCAAGACATATCTTGTTCAAACTTCTGAAAACTAATAAAAAGATGGAATCGTCATAGCAACTGGAACATTTTGGGAGGACCTGGGAAAATACGAATTTTGGCTTGATAGGATTTACTTACATAAATCATAATCTCTTCCATTCCTTCCATTGATGATATCTGGTAGAACTTTACAAAGAGAAAGGACGAAGAGCATGAAGACCCTTGCTTCATGCATCTCAAGTATAAATGTTAAAACAGAGATTTCAATCAATATTACTAGAGGAAAAACTAAATTAACTTTCTGTTCTTCTATATAAAATGATGTTGCAAAACCATTGTTATAGGAAAGAAGAATAAAATGCATATGTAGTCAAAAATTGTAGGAAGATATGGAGATATATTGGCTATTAATGATTAAATATTACTCTCTTTTTCTGAACTTTTTCAAGTGTGTATTTGTCACTTTTAAAAATGTGTAATTAGGCCAGGTGTGCTGGTGCATGCCTGTAATCTGAGCACTTGGGAGGCTGAGGCAGGAGGACTGCCATAAATTCGAGGCCAGCCTGGGCTACATAGTGGACCAGTCTACTCTGCAAAGTGAGACTTGTTCTCAAAAAACAAACAACCAAAGAAACAAACAAACAAAACCCTGTAATTTGTTACAATTTCATGTTTATTCTAAGTAAATATTCACATTTGAATTCAGTTTTATAATTTCATTTGTTTCCTTAAAGGGCAGTTTCCAGATTACATAGACCACAAAACCTAGCTGTCTCCAAAGCACATGCGGTATATTCAGTGTGCAATATCTGTGACCAAAACTTTACCGTGAACAACAAAAAACGAGGCCTATCTACTAGACATTAATCACAATTTATTTTTGTTTATCCTTATTAAAATCATCTACATTGTTTTAAATATCCAAATTTTTAAAGGCATCCCTGTTGTAGTATAACTTGATGAATACATTATAAACATTTGGCTGAATGATTTATCAAAATATGTTACAGAAACTGAAGGATTGAGACAGTGGGAAGCTGGTAAACTAGCTGTCTGAGAAAGTGAAACCTTAATGTGTATCAGTTACAGGTTTCTAGTGTATAAATGCGCCCACCGTGGCCCATTCAAGTTACTGAACATTTATAACCAGCTGAAAGACTCATGCACACTTACCCATCAACTCTCCTGAATTCGTGTCAGCTCCGGCACACCACTGCACTCAGTCATACGAAGACATTTCTGTGAACCGTGAGTTTGTGCCGATGAAGAGAAGTGAATGATTTACCGCACGTGTGTCTTCTAATACCCTTTGTCAGGGCCACCCTCGGCGGCTGAGCTTCAGCTTATGTCTCAGTACTGTACAAGAGTAAATTACTTCGAGCACACGCATTGGAAGGGGCCTGGAGTACTCTGTAAATGGGGAAGACCGATATTACAACACATGTACTTCCACAGACTGTGCTGCAACATTATAAAAACATACCTCCTAAAGCCAGGGGAGGTGAAGGCACTGCAGTCAGGCCTGCTGTAACTCTCTGGGGACTAAGCGTCAATTTGATATTTAGAGCAGAAAACAAGGCAGTGATTCTGAGTAATGCTGTTAAGGCTGAAACCTTCCCCAACTTACCCGGGACAAGGGAGAGCGGCGCTCAAGAACGACAAGAGACCAGATTCAATGCAAAAGCAACAAGCTATTGTTTAACAGAGCTCTGGGCCAATACATGTCCCACGCAGGAGACAGCGGTAAAGGCCCCGAACTACAGAAGCGAAGGGTTTTTATGGGGAAGGAGTATGGAAAGAGTACAGGATGGGATGGGATATTGTGGCAATGTGGGGTTGGTTCTAACAAGCAGTGTGGCAGTCCGTGATTGGTCCCTGTCCTCGTCTTTGTTCTCTCTTGTTTCTTGCCCTGTTTGTACATTCTTGGGGCAGGATGTCCTTGCCCTCCTTGCACATTTCTGGAACAAACAACTTCCCGATATCGGGTTGTGACAGAACAGACATAACATGGGACATTCTTTACTGACCACCCAGTCCTGACCACCCAGTAATTGAGGTCGAGCTGCTCTATCCTTAAACTGCTGCTCTTTCAATGCCAAGCCACAAAGAAATGTGAACCCAGAACTGATACATAGAAAGTATACAAGTATGCATAAATACAAATATTCGTAACCAAAATTACAAGTCATATATGAAAGTCATATATTTTTTCCATGCTTCCCTTTTGGCCTGATGCCACGGCTCCTCTTCTCTATCCCTCCCCACCATCCTGCACTGCGGAGCACCCCAGTGTCAGGAAGTCAGCCCCGAACTCATTTTGGTATCCTTGGTCTTGTTCCCTGCCCCACTCTTTGCCCTTGCTTACTTCATCATCCACACTTCCACCGGAAGTGTGGGAGATGATTTCATCTCATTACTTCATTAAAAGTACTAAGGAATTGTCTATTTCTTGAAATTTATAGATTAAACAGTTAATCATTGTAGAAAGGCCTTAGTAAAGTGGGCCTAACTCTCCTTTCCACTCTTTTTCTAAGCTGTCAGCCATACATAACTTGGTGCTCTGCTCATACCAAAATATCCTGTCACTTTTTCCAGAAGTGACAAGTAAATTATAACTGATATGCAATACTTTCTTTTTAAATTCTTTTATTTTTAATGAGAAAATAGTGATAGTATTTGTTAGTGAGGTATGATGTGATGCTTTGATATAGATCTATGTGCTTTTATCAGAAATATCTGAGTACCTGTATTTCCCTTAATCTTGTAAAACTCATGCTCATTTGTGACCCAATCTCATTCTTCACAATGCATTTCTTAGACAAAGTGATTAAAATCATTTTCCTCTGGTCCACACTAGAACAAAGAGTTGAATCCTTCCCTATTCTGCCCCAGTTCCTTTAAGTGAATATGTAGAAGCAGATTTAATGTTTAATAAAATGAGTATTTGAACACCTCACCTCTGCATAGAAATTATTAAAAAATAGATTATGTCTATCCATATTTTATTCCCAACATCCAGGCTCACCGCTCAATAAATATTTGCTAAATGAGTGAATGGATGTTAAATAGGCCTGGCTGCTGACATGACTTATATATTGTACTCTAAAGCAATATTTAAAGATGACCTGTATCAATGAACTCAGGGCCAAGAAATGGTGATTAGCTACTAGGACATATTATTTATATCTTCTATGACTGATGTCTTTGCCTCCTTCATCTGTATAACAATTCATTTGTATGCAATCACATGCTGTATAAATCTTTTTAGTTCTTAGAGTTCATGTAATGTATCAGATCATGGTTTCTAAATATTTTTGATATTTATTCTTCTGGAACTAGAATTCAAATGGTCTCTTAAGAACATTTAACAACTCTAAGGAGGAAAACATATTCTGTTATGTGACGATCATTCTTAGAAACATAGTAGCTATAATCCATCTCCTATCTTTTATGAATAAACAACTATAACCATCCGTAAAATTCATCACATTATCTTTTAACTTAATAATTTGCTGCTTTTGAAAATTTAAACCTAACCACTGATAGACAAAAAATATTGTGTATGGTGTTAATTTATGATGCTTTTTTACACTAACTTAAAATATAAGTACTTCAGAATAGAAACTTTACATTTCTTTCTGGGGAAATTGTTATCCTACTTCCACCATTCAGCAAATAGGAAGGTGCTTCTGGGTAAGTATCTAGTGCTGGTATCAGCTTGTGAAGAAAGAAGAGCGAGCTGTTGGGGTCAGAGATGGAGTAGTGAGTCCGATGTCCTTCAGTGATTTGAGAAATCTGAAATTAAAGGTAACAAAATTTAAGATGCAAAAATGCACTGAATTTAAAGATACAAAACCACAACATAACTGAAAGCATGTCAGATGTTTTGAGAAAACTAACAAGGTAAAAAGATACCTTGTGTTTGGTGATCAATTGATATTAATCTTGTAGATTAATTGACATGACATATACTTTATGCTTTCAAATAGAATATGATCACGGTCTCTAGAAAATATTCCAGGTGCAATATCTGTTTCAAATGCATAGAAAATGGTAATTCTTTTTTTTTTTTCATCTGGCTAGAATGACTTCCCTTCCTTCTATATAAGCGCTATGAATCACCCCATTGATTTTTCCTCCATAAAGTTCTGTTTGTAATCTATGTGATATAACACTTAGCATGGTTTACTGCAATTTGTTTGTCTATATTTTACTTTTCAGCAATGAAGAATGCAAATCTCTTTATATTTAGGGGCTAGAACAGATCCTAGCACTGTGTGGTTGCATCACGGGTTCTTGGTCCTCAATGACTGTGTGATGAATGAATCGTGAAGACAATATTTGGGGTCTTGTTAGAATCAGAGGCCAGACTGTCACAGTGAAAAGCAGCAGATATAGTCAACTCTCAGCATCTGACTGACACTGCATGTGACCCACATCAGTTACAAGACAATGTCCTGAGTAGAACACTCCAATCCTGAGGTGCAATGTTACTCAACAACACCCTCAATTGTCTTGCGTCTTCTCCTTTATGTTGTGCTGGGTGCAGTAGGAAAGCACAGAGCCAGACCCTCCTGCCAGAGCAGGAATAGACCTGATGAGAGGTCAGGGACCAGGTCCCTCAGGGACATTGAAACAGACTAGTGAAAAAGGATGAACGTGCAGTTGTTTCTAACACCCACCCTGCCAGACCTCAAGCTTCATGGACCACATACCTGGATGTTTCTAGACTCTAAGAAAAGCTGTAAAACCTAGTCTTCTTTTTACTACAGATTGTTAATTTTGAAATTAAACATGAATGTGTACTAGGTGGAACACAGTTTCACTTTTTCAGAGAAATGTCTGCGTATGAACACATTATAAGAGGATATTAATGGAAAGTTGAGACTGAGGTACCAAAATTCAAATATGAAAGTGCAGAGTGGTTTAAGACCACTATGCAGACAATGTAAAGTAGTCAGACAAGAATAATCTCCAGGACAGTAAAGTCTGAAAGAAAAGTGTCAAATGGTAGAGAGCTGAGTTTAGAATTCTGTTTTGTGTAAGCATTTCTACAGAGGACCGGATGTTGCCATGTCTGAGTCTCAGTTTAGATCATGAGAGAAGAGATGAGAGATTTCGTTCTTCCTACTTGAAATCTAGAAAGAATGTTCATGGCTTAGCCTTGCAGACTGTGTCTGCAGCTGATGAGTGTCTGACCCCCACATGACAAATCCAAGGGATCGAAGCTGGGAATTTTATCCAATAGCGGGATAAGACTGGTTTCACTGCACTCCAAAAAGCAGGGCCCAGGGGACACACATATCAGTGGTGTGTAAGGCACAGAGTAGTGGACTGACACAAACATTTGAACAAATTACTACCTGGAAGTGTGGTGAGATTCAACTGAGGGAAGCATGGCACCATATAAGTAACATTCTAA
Source organism: Hystrix cristata (assembly GCA_004026905.1). Taxonomy (NCBI): domain Eukaryota; kingdom Metazoa; phylum Chordata; class Mammalia; order Rodentia; family Hystricidae; genus Hystrix; species Hystrix cristata. Next base: position 37,137 of record PVJO010016925.1, read on the forward strand.
AGAAGCAATTGGAGTGATCAGCAAGAAAGCCATTTCTCTCACTATAAGAAAATACATAAAGCTAAGCCACTTATAAAGAAAAAAGTCTTATTTAGCTCACAGTTCTTGAGCTCCAGGGGCCTGGCACCAACATCTGCTTGGCTGTAGTGAGGACTTCATAGTGGGTGGTGTCAGCACAACACAGATAAGGGGCAGAGGACAATGGCCAGTGAGAAGAAAGTGAGAGGGATTCTGGGGTTACATTTGGTCTTGTAATAAGTAACTACTCTTGTGAGGACTAATTCACTTTGCAAAACTAGCATTAATCCCTTACAAAATTTATGCCCTAATAGCCTAATTATCTCTCACTAGGATCTATCCTCCTAAAGGTTCCACCATGTCTTAGTTACTCTTCTCATTGTTGGGACAAAAATATTTGATATCCAAAGTTAAAAGAGGGGTCACAGTTTGTAAAGGTTTCAGTCCATATTGGCTGGCTCGGAGGCAGGGTGGCACGGCAGAGGGGCATCACAAGGAGAAACAGTTCATGGCATGGCAGGTAGGAGGCAGTGAGCAGTGAGAAGCCAGCCTGCCTTTCCCTGTTATCCTTCCCAGAGTACCAGCTTTTTGAGTGGTGCCACCCAGAGCTATGCTAGTTCCAGTCAGCAGACTAATTTAGTACTGCACATCCTTAATCCCGGCATCACATGCCCTAGATATGGCCAGCTCTGAAAAGTCCCACTTCTGAGCCCACAAACCAAACTGTAACACATCCCCTCCCAAGACTGTCACACTGAGGACCATGGTCTATGTCACTGGGAATGGGAACCTCTGGGGACACACTCAAAGAACAACAAATTGATGGCAAGATTTGGTAAGTGTTGTGATTTAAATCTAGAATGTCTCCTGCAAGTCTCATGTGTTTGGAATATGAATGGATCTCGGGAGTGCTACACTCATCAGTAGATTAGTGCATTGATAAATGCATGGCTGCTGTGGATTTTTGGTCACAGGATCCGACCTGTCCTCCCTTCCCTCTGCTTTCTGGTCTCCAAGATGTGGAATCATATATAGTGTTTGGGAAAGCTGGCAATGGGAAAGTTGAAGTGAAGAAGAAAGTAGTATTATCTCTTTTGTATATTCTGTATCCGACACCATTCGGTTTTTGTTTTGTTGCTTCCCTTATTAATTTCTTCCAGAAAGTTTATGGCACTTGCCTCTGTAACTACTCAAACCACTAAATTTGTAACATCCAAGGCAGTGCTACCTTACTGCTAAATGTATATTTCTTTTAATTTACACACTTTGTGTGGGTGCAGATGCAGGGTAGGACCAGTGAATAGCTGCTCCCTTCATCTTTCTGGGTAGGATATTAGTGGTTTAGGTAGCATTGAAATCATTTTCCTTTATTACAGAAAATAACTTCATGATGAAAATTGGGAATACAAGATTATCTTCCATTAGCCAAAGTAATCAACGTTAAAAACAAATTTCGAGGGTTTGGAGATTTAACTCAAGTGCAGAGCGCTTGCCCAGTAAGTGCAAGACCCTGACTTTGACCCCCGGTGAAAAGTAAATATAAGTCTGATTTGTTTTAATATAGCTCTAACTTTACATGCTTTAATTCATGGCAGGCTATTCATAACGCCTTGAGAAGACCTGAAATATCTATTGTAAGGAGAGTTATGCACTACTTATGGATGCAGGAACACAGTCTAAGAAACACATCCTGTCTAAGCCCCAGAGAGGGCACGTGAAACAAACTAAAATGGCTACAGTGTCATCAGATGATAGGACATCATGGGGCAACAATCATATATGAGGCCAGCTATTACCTGAAATGTCAGTGTGCGATGCATAACTGTGTCATTTTTCATGTAGACAGGACAACCTCAAACTTACCCCAGCAGGGTGATTTAATTATAATGATTGCTTTATTTAAAAATTTCTACTTCACCAAGACAAATGTAGGGATGGGAGTGGAAGCAGATGTCTTAGTGAATTATTTAACTGGTTTACAGTAAATGTTACTCTATCTGTGAAGCAACAAGCCCAGTGGGAAAGGATGGAATTTAACACAAAGGTCCACCAATACAAAAAGGAAACTAACTATAGAGTTTCCATTGCTGAATTTATGGATATGTAAGAAGCAATTTAGAGGCAACCCACTCAGAAGCCTCCTGTCCCTCAGGAGCTACTACTATTTCCCTTTCCCACTCCCCATTCCTAGTCCCTAATACATTGTCCTACTCTGAAAAAGAAAGAGGAGGAGGAAGAGGAGGAGGAGAAGAAGGAGGAGGAAGAGAAGCAGCAATTTAGAGTACAGAGCATGTGTGAACATTAACATGCGTTTCTACTTTCCTGTCATCACTGTAGCATTTCTCCACATTTCTCGGCCCTAATGTTAGATATGCTACTCATCTTTTTTAGTAAAATAAGAACAAGTGAGAAATTGATAGAGCATATTCCCTGATGGGATACATCAGATAGGCGTAGCTTGCTGAAAAAAATCCCACACTGGAATTCAATATGTGCTCTCACTCTAAAATAAAGGAAATGAGCCGTTTGAAAATATAGTAAATGAACAGCTTTGAAAGGGAATAAACATGTGCCAAGAGGACCCTTTGGTTGCCACAAGAAGCCCAGATTCCTATCTGAGAATGAGAGAAACCTTTACTTACTGTATGAGTACACTTATAGAAAATCTAAGAATATGCACATGCAACTAACTGTTATATAATAATGATTAATTAATGGAGCTCGGATGTTTATTACCTGGGAATAGACATGAGAAAATCTCCAGGGATACTGGATTTTTTCTATTTTAGAATATTATCTTGCATAAGTTAGTCATAGTAAATACATATGTATATACACCAATAAAGGGTTCATCAAGCAACCCTACTTACATTGCTTTGCATGTGTTATGGTACAATAAACATTATTAAAGAGTAGAAAAATGATAAGTTCTATAACTTCCATCTGGAAAAAACAAAGGAAATGTCTTACCTCACACTGTACACAATGTCAAAGGCATAAATTTGAAAGTCAAAGCTTTGAACATTTAGAAGAATACATAAAGTCCTCTTTAGGGTTTCACAGGAAGGAAAAGCTACATCATGCTGCAAAATGGCAAAAGATATTTACAATACATATTACAGCCAATGAATTAATATTCAAATAAACAAAAATACTAAAAAAAAAATTATAAAAGTCAACAAAATATTTGACTTGGGATTTCTCAACAAAAGAAATAATAATGTCATATAAATATCTGAAAGTAACCTTAATTCTATGACGGGAAGTGAAATTATGAACAAAGTAATATTTTATGACTGGTAGATTGACCCACACTGGGTAGTATGCCAGAAGTGTATGCACCAAATCAAATTAGAAAGGAATCTGATCCTGTTTGTAAAACACTTACAAAAATATTTTTAAATATATGTGCAATTTGTAATATGTCTATAAAATGGAATGGTATAGGAAAGTAACCAGGGGCTGGGGATTTAGCTCAGTGATTAGAGTGCTTGCCTTGCAACACAAGGGCCTGAGTTCGATCCCCAGCACCAAAAAAAAAAAAAAAAAAAAAAAAAAAAAAAAAAAAAAAA
>PVJO010016926.1:0-40570 GCA_004026905.1 Hystrix cristata
TAGGAGTCTCTTGGCCTCTATCTCTTCATCCAGGTTCATAAGATTGCTATGAGGATCAGAGAAAAGAAGATAGTTATAAAAATATTTTTAAATGCTAACCCTATATGCATACATTAACTGTGCAGATAAATAGTATTAACATTGATGATAAAACATATTAACACTGGTATGTGTCCAACAAAAGAACCAAAATAGATTTACTTTATTCTTCTTCACAAATGCTTGAGATGACAGGAGATTGTGACCCTACTTGCTGAAGAGTAGAGCAGATGGAAGTCTAATCCCTGCTGCCCCCTCCTGTAATCTGCTGCCGAAGAAGACAGTGAGTCCTCTGTGTCTATTTTTCCACCCTGGTTCGGCAGACTGCACTGATCCCTGAACTTCCTAACACCCAAGTGGGAACCCAACCCAAGCATTTATTTAACTTGTCTGTTGACTGGTTCACGGATGAACTGCAATAGAAGCAACCTGAACTGAGTCTGAGTCATCATTATTGTCCCGGGTTTGGGGATGTGAATCGGCCCCTTATTCTGAGCTAACCCAAGCAGGGAACACTTCCCTCCTCTGTGCATCCTCTCTGCACCTTATATAAACCTCCCTCGTGGCCCTCATCAGATGTCACTATATCCGTTACCTGTTAAACTTGCATTAGACTCTAAGCGCCTGGCAGGCAGAAGCCAGTAGTGCAAGATTTCAACCCAAGTAAACAATATGAGTCATGGGAATGCATAACTGAGTCGGAAGTAAGGATTTGGGTGATTGGATACATGAATGAATGTGTCCCTCATTCTTAGTACAAAGTGCATACAGTGTTTCAGAGTTGGTTTGATTTTGGCATTCAAACAGACAGTTAAGATGACTTGATTTCTACCTCTAAATTGAGCATCCAAGCCCACTACCGCCACAAGCACCACTGCGGTCTTCTATTTACTCTACACTCTCCTTAGTATTTCTTCAACACATCGTTTCGGTTCAAACCAGGTTCTGGCCCTGATTGCCAAGGTCTATCACTTGTGCACTCTCTAGGTTTAGTTTCACAAGGGCAATTGTTGTTGGTTTTGGCTGTGTGGTCACCAATGACCATCCTTTTCATCACATAACACGAAGACCAAAGACTATGGGACATCACTGATGGTTCTGATGCCAATCAGCTGTTTCCCGAAGTACCAGCCAATCAGATGTTTCCCCAAGTGCCACCCAGTCAGATGTTGCCCCAAGTGCCAATCTCCTTGCTTATGTCCTATCTGCCACAGCTACAAACATTTCCCAGATTCACTGCATAAAACTGCAGTCATTCTAGTGTCTAGCAGATAGGTCAGTAATTTTGGCCCACAAGCTGACTCTGGCTGCTGATTGTACTTGTAAATAAGGTTTTATTGGAACATGGCCCTGAACATTCACCTATGGATAGTCAGTAGATGCTTTCCCACTACTGCAGACCTGAGTGTTTGCACCAGCCATTTACCGTCTGCCCTTGGCAGAAAAATATTGTGCAAACTCTGCCTAGAAGATGAACTTTCCTTTGTAAACCAGACTTGTGAGCTGTTTGAATAACTTGCTGTGAGAGGGTGCTTGGTTTTGCGGCTGGTCGTGAGTGGGTCATTGTGCTTTTCCTCTCTCTCATTGTGAATCCTGATACCACCAAGAGAAAATGACTTAATTGGCATTGGCTAACTGTCAGTTGGAACTTGGATAATCCTAACTGGGAAGAGAGTGTAGCAATAAACTACCTGACACTCAAAGATCAAGCCAGGACTCATGAATTTCATAGGCTAGAAAGAAACGTGAACAGAGCTTGGCTCCCTACCCAGTTTTAATACTTGTTAGTCAAGTGACTGTGCACAAGTTGCATGCCTGAATCTCATTGTCCCCATCTGTGAAATGGTCAAAATGATATTTACTTACACACAGTGTGCAAAGTCCATGTGAATGTGCCTGCCGTAAGGTCTCCTTCCATGGACACCCTAACTTCTCCATGCTCCATTCACACAGAGAATTTTCACCATAAGCATGTTCTATTTTATGATGTTTTTATGTCAGAATGATACCAGTCACTGCAAATTAGGTGCCAGTATGTTTTGTCACCAGCCCTGAAAATGTGTGGATTAGAAGTGGCAGAGAGTAAATCACTGACATAGCAGGCACAAATCACAGCTGGAGCACATCACAGGCTGGAAGCCTAACTGAACTGAATGCCATTCACACGAAGGGAAATCTGGGAATCTTGCCAGCATCTTCCCAGAATTGTCATTTTTTTCATTCAAATCTGCCCCACTTTTCCTCCTTAGGTAGATCTCCTTCTCTGTCATCCTCTTAACTGGGTAGCTTTTCATCTCTTCCCAGTCTTGTGGCAGAAAGACTCAGGTTTTTCCTGGCCTTCCTACAGAGAGAACTTGTAGGCACCTACGTGTCTGTGTTGCAAGCACTGTGTACGGACTTCCCAGAGGCCAGAAGAAGAGTCAGGAGTAGGCAAGCAGACCTTCCTGTGAGCTGCCAGAGTATCACCAGGCACACGGGGCTCAAGAAGACTAGAAAGACTTTTGACTAATATGGCCCTCGTGGTTCCGAGATAGGCAGTTGTCCTGGGATCAATGACAGAATAATCCCTGCGGGAGAGTAATCCTGCTGCTATTGATCTAGGGCAGAGTGAGTTCAATGGCATTTCATGACTTCAACATTTTAGACACCAAACATTGTCCACAGGGATTAAAAAATGTCTATGTTGGAAGTACGCCTGAAGTTGAAAAGCCTAAAATGCCATTTGAGTTAAAAAGCAAATATAATTGGGTCTTTGGGCAAGAATGAATTTAACCCATACTTTACTCTTAAAATAATAATACCATGGTGTATAAGCCTAGAAATTATTCCTCCAGCAAACATATTTTGAGTGTCTATTATGAGTCAATCTTGAGAAAAATAACATTTGTATGAAGCTTTAGCTTTGGAGTACATTATCTCAATAACTTCTACAAAAATTTCAAAAGTTCCCTCAAAGAGGAATTATTGCAATCATTGTTAGAGATTAAGGAACTGATTCTTCAAGAGCAAGGTCATTTGTTTAAGGTCATATGCCTTGAAAGTGATGGAGCTGGGAAAGAAATTTATGTCATTGACTATGAATCTTTGAATTCACACATGTCTGCCCCTCCATGTCTTAGCTGATTCCTTTTGCTGGAACTGCATCTTAGTGGGTCTTCGACCTTTTGGCTTGCCTTGGCCACACTGCATTTGGGTCACATACAAGATGCAGATTATAGTTAATGTATATAAGTAACAAAACTTCCTAATAACATTCTTTAAAAAGAGGTCAAGAGACCCATGAACCACAGGTTGGATAAACCTGTTAAAATTTAGAGTATCCTTTCCCATATTCTGATGGGAAATGGTACTTTGCTGTTTTCTCAAATCTAATTTCTTCATGTAAAAAGTTTACATGAGTTCGGTCTTTCCAGAGGTTTAGCTCCCATAGTTTCCTCCATAGATCAACTCATTAGACCAGGAGAAAGCAAATATTTTCTGTTGAAGTCCAAATGGTAAACACTTTAAGCCCTGGGGCCACACAGACCCTGTTACAATTACTAAATGCTGTCATTGTATTGGAAAAACAGTCACAGACGATATATAAACAAATGGGTGTGACTAGTTCCCAGGAAAACTTTATTTACAAAAATTGGCAATCACCAGGTTTGCTAACCCCTACTTTAAATTTAAATTGCTTTTTGGCAATCTTCTGACTAGTGAAAATCCTAAAATTTAACGATTTTTATTGATTGTCCGGTATATCAGTCATTTACAGAAAATATGTAAGTTTTGTACTTTCATTTAAAAGACAACCCATATCAATTAGAAAGTTTAGAAAAAGTCATACAAGGGCCCCAAAGATGACAGAGTAAGAGACTGCTACCATACAAGTAGAATAGTAGCTTGGCACATTCACAGCCCAGTGATTTAGGATGTAAGGAATTGAAGCAAGGAAAGGAATTAGCATTGTAAGTACTTTTTATGAGCCCAGCATAGTGCAACATATTTTATATATTTCTTAATTCTCAAACCATGATTTTATGCCTCTTATTGTTGTGGAAACAGATCGGTAAATTACTGATTTTCTTGCCTAAGTTCATACAACCAACAAGTAGTAAAACCAGCTTTCAAAATCACAGTTGTCTAAATTCCAAAGTACAAATTCTTTTGATTTGCCAAGGGGCCCATCCAGGAAGGGGCTAACATGGCTCACTGATACCAATACTAGCTCTTACCCATTCCAAGCTTTGAGTATAGAACAGGTACTTAGGATAAGTTTATTAAAAATAACATTGAATTAATGATCACTTCATTCAACTACTAGCACCAATGTGAGATAGGGATGAATATATAAATGCTACAGAAATCATTTACTGTGAGCCACTGCCCTTCTGCTCTAGATCAACTCAATTAAAAAGGCCTTATGGTCATTTATGAGGGAAAAAATACAGCACTAACCCATGTGATTAATGAGTAGGCAAAACCAATTTTAAGAAACTGTGAGTCAGCAGTGGGCTAAATAAGAAGGCAAAGCAGGCTCCCAGAGAACTGAGACATTTTGCAAAGCTAATGAGCAATCGTAATGTATGATTTTATGTCTTTGTAGAAGAATGTGGGGAGGACACTGTTTACTAACATGGGTCTCTTTTGCATGCATCTCAATTTCCTCCAGAACCTGGGAAACAGCTTTCAAGACAAAAGGTGGTACATTCTTTTCTGATTTCATTTTTATAATTGTGTTTCTTTTTGATAATAATGTTGAAGCTTGACTCAAATAAAGCATCTTAACGATCAAATAAATGACAATAAACCATACTCTGTGGGGTTTTAATGCAAAGTCAAGATAGAAACAAATTTCTCTTTTTTTTTCTTTTTTATCTGGAAAGTTTTGGAAGATTCGGTTATTTAATACTTTATGCCACCATTTTCTAAGCTGTGTTGATTAGAGAGTTGGCGATCTGAGAGAAGGCAATGGGTAATCCAGGGGGGAAAGCTGTAAAGTGGGAAATGTAGAATAGTGTTTTCAGGGGCTGTATATCATTGGAAGCAGCAGTAATTACCTGTTACTGGATAACCAACTACTCCAATGCTTAGCAACTTAAAGTCATAAACACTTATTGCCTCACACTTTCTGGGGCTCAGGAATCTGGTGTCAGCTTAGCACTGCACCTCTGGCCCAGGGTCTCTCCTGAGAGGTAACGTGGCTGTCAGTCTTGGTTGTCATCGTCCCAATGGAGTCTGAAAAACGTGTTTCTAAGCTCCCTCACATGGCTACTGGCATCCTTGTAAGATCCACTTCTAACTGTACTTATATGATAGTTTGCAGATCTAGATTTCACTAGCATTCTGAATATATTCATAACACAGTAGCAGGTGATCCTAGAATGACAGAGAGGCATTCAAAAACAGAGAGAACCCAGACAAAAACACAGCTCTTTGTAACCTAACACCCAAAGTGACATCCCATCACATCTCCAAATTCTTGTCATCAAAAAATCAAATCATTACGTGTAATCTGTACTCGTAGGAAAGGATGGTACAGGGTGTGACTAGCAAGAGGTAGGAGTCGTAGCACTCAATCTCAGAAACTACCTACACAGAAGTTCTGCATTAAACAAGCCAAAACATCTCCTGTGCAGAAAATGTCTCAGTTTTTAGTACATAAAGAGCATTAGAGTAGAAGATCAGTCAACTTTTCCTTAGGGCCCTGGATAGTAAATATTATACCAAATAGGCCCTAAGCTCTCTGTCCAAACTATTCAATTATACTGTACAAGGAGGCCACTGACCATATGCAGACAAATTGATGTGGTTTTGCTCCTATCAAACTTCATTAACAAAAGTACTCCAGAATGAGAAGATGCAACTCTAGGTGATAAAATTTACTAGAATGATATTTTGTCATGAAATTCCTATTCCACAGGACAGAGTGAAAGGCAAATATCCATCTACAATTATGTCAATAAATGCAGAAATATCAGCTTAATCCGATGCTTTAAACACTGTCAGTGACATACTCCTTTTTAACATTTTTGTGCAGATTTACAAAGCATTTTAAGGTCTTTTAGTGTTCTTGAAACTCTCGATTGTGACTCTCACGAGGGCAGAATTCATGTCTAACTTGGGTAACTACCACCACAGTTCTCATGCTTCACAGAGTTGGAGGGCTAATGTGCATGCAATGTTTTTAATGAGGGGATGGATGATTAAATTAATCCCAGCAGTCTATATCTCTCTTCCTTCTCCTATTTCCTTATGCATATTGTACCTCCCAGAATGCAGACATCCCAGGAAATAAAGTGGCCTGACCCACGGCTAACCTTCTCCTATGGGTTCGTCCTTTTTATTTGCCCCAAGTCACTCCTGAGCCTGAAGCTCCAGATCATTACAGGGATGGTCCCAGGTGCATTCAGCATGGGTCTGCTCACTCTTATCTTGGCTTCACCACCGCAAGACCAGAGAAGGGCAGGCTGGCAGGAAGGAGGAAGCAAAGGAAGATACAAGGAGGAAATCAATGAATTTCCTAAACCTATCAGGTGTCATGACTGAATTAGGGACGTACTTCTAGTCACATTAGTTATTCAGTGCTTAGAACCCAACTTTGAAGTTGGTATTGCCTGATTCCATTCTGCAAATAGAGTGTTAAAAAAAGTGTCAATGGCTTGCTCAAAGTGATACAGTTAAGGGCTAAAGGAGAACTTGGTCTACATTTCCTTATACCTACACTGACTACACATCCCAGTTTGTCTGGGACAGTCCAAGAGCTCAAATATTTTCCTAGCATAACTACCAAAATCAGCCTTTGTATTCTCAAAAGCGTCCAGTTTTCAATAATAAATTTTCTAATAATCTATCTGTAAACTTCTGTCTCCATGGAGATAGCTTTGGAGGCTGTCATGAAAACAAATACAACCTGTGGTTAGCAACCATGGCTAAACATTTTACTGCAGCGCAGGGGCATTCTGAGGGGGGGATATCAATTGCCCAAAATAGTTTGTGGCACTCTTGTGAGGTCACTGGATGTCATGTGGCACATGTTCCATGGAGTGCAGGGTACCATGAATGCCGTCAAAGGCCCAGGTATAGGGAGACAGAGACACACACACGTGCATGTATTTGTAAGGAACCCTCAAAGTATTTTGCTTTAATTGTCCTCAAGAAATTTGTAATACAGTTATTTCTCGCCTCAGATACCTGTGCAATAAAATTGCTGCCTAACACTTGTATTCTTTCTGCTGTGGGTTAATTCTGTCTGTGTGCGCATTCACATAACAGATTTCCTAACTCAGGCTTGGCTGGTGGAAACCTCCCTTGCTTGGTATTCAGGGGGTCAAACATAGCACATTGCTAGTAATTCTTTTGTGATATTGATTACTTTCTATTTATTATGACAGTTTGTGCTCTTTCTTTCTCCTCTAATAAAGATGCCCGATATATATGTGGTGCTTTACAGTTGGCAAAGAGTATCATGTAAGTTATTGTGTTGGATCCTTACAACAATACTAGGACGTTGCTCAATTGATCTGCATTTTAGAGATGAGAAAATCGAGACTCAGGAAGTTCAAATGACTCATCCAAACTGACACAGCCAGTCAAAGCGTGCAAAGCTGGGGCCACTTATAGGAAGCAGTGAGATCCGATGGCTTTCCCTATCAGGCCAGGTGCCTTCTTTCCAGCTGGCAACTAAGATTTTGTGTTTAGTGGCTGGCTGAATTACGGAACAAGTACTGTATACAGGACTTAGTATATGGTCTCTCCTGTAAATAAGACAAGATTTGAAACTTTTTCATATCAGAAATATTAAAATATCTTTAGATCAAGGAGGAAATCTCTGAGGGTAAAGATGACAATTGAGAAGAGCTGAGAGCCCCTATGTGGAAAAATGATTGGATTTGGAGTGTTCCATCAATGGGAATTGTAATATGGAAATGGTAAAGAGTCTTCAAATCGTTACAAGAATACACGTTTTAGCAGACAGAATTCTCCAGACATTAGAAGTCTCTCGTGAGAAACAAGGTTTCCACCAAAGGGATATTTTCAATAGCAGCTTGACACATTCTCAGCTAGAAGAGAAGATCCAAGCATCACATTTGGTAGGTGAAGTAGCTGATTGTTACTGGAGTCTCCTGACTGTAGGAGTCTGGGACATTTCATTTACGTGCATTTTGGCATCTGTGTCTCATTCAACTGTCTCACTAATATGCCTGTAAACTGTTTGAGTTGACATGCTGCTAAGCATTCTGTCACACTAACACAAGTGTCCATGAATACTACATCTTTGTTCTGTCTCCTAGCAACCATTCTTGTTTTGATGTCAAAGTATCTAAGCCTTAACCACGCATATACTAACAACAGGTGCAAACCATTTAAAGATGGCTGCATCATAGTACCAAAAATTGAGGTTGATATCACGGGAGCAGACTGCCCTGAGACTACTCATTGAGAGAGGAATGGGCAACTTCCTGAGGTCCTGTGTTAAGGCATCATACACTAAGGACCTGTTTTCAAAACACTTTTCCAACCTGAGGCCCCTGAGGAGAAGAAATTCCAGTTAACATCCAGGATGTCTGCCTTCAGATTAAATTGAATACATAAACTAGCCCATTGTTTACTAAAGAACTGGTCAATGATCGATGGGAGAAGGAAGGGTTCACAGGTTTTTGTCTTTTCCTGGGTAAAAGGTAAGAGAGAGGTGACTCCTGAAACAAAGCTAGGTAATGCTGGCAGAGAATTTAGAGATTGCAAAAATATATCTTAATTTTACAGATGAGGTAACTTAAGTGGTGGTACTGAAGAGGAATGGTAAAGTCTTGACCTCAGAGTAGTAAGAAACAGGAGCTTGCAGTTGTTTATGCCCTTAAGCTGGAGGCAGGCAGTTCATCCTTCCAGCCTGACCAACAACAAAGACAACTATTTGGGGTGTTGTATTTCACAAGCTTTCAGTTCCTAACTCTCTCTCCTGAACCCTGGGAGCCACAGCAGGTCTACACGGCCATGACCTGCTATGCCTAGGGCAAGATTTAGGCTGACTGCACCTTTGTTTCCTCATCTGCGGTACAGGGCTACCCATGCCTTTCTCATTGGCTTTCTATGCAGGGAAGTTAAGCGGGGTCACCATGGAAAGCACACGGGAGGTGCTAGCAATGCCGCCCTCTTTTGCTCTCTACCTTTACTCTCGCTATACACACGCATGCTCATTCCTTACACTTGCTTTTCAAGACTCCTAGGTTTGCATGAAGAATTGTGTCTCCAATGTTGCCACAATGCAGAAAAAGAGACTCCTTCACTCCTGAATGCTTCTCACAGGGCTTCCACCTGGACAGGTAAGAGTCCTACCTGGATTTGACACAATATTTCAAGGTCTCACATAGTCCTTCCTCACCAGCAAGCAACATTCAGATGTAGGAATCTCTTTCAATCTTGGGATGGAAGCAAAACAAGTATTATTGCACCCCCTTTACAAAGTCTGAAAGTGAGATGCCAAGAGTTGGGAACAGACTTTTCTCTGTCTTACAGGGCTTTTGAAGGATTCATTTTAGCTCTTCACATAGTTCACTCATTGTCACAATCCCTGTATCTGAAATCCAGCCACCATCCATCCAGGACAAGTCACATTGTGGCAAGGCTGTTTTGTTCTTTCTTTCTTTCTTTCTTTCTTTCTTTCTTTCTTTCTTTCTTTCTTTCTTTCTTTCCTTTTTTTTAGGCTGTTTTCTTATTGATATGCCAACAGTAGAAGTTTTGTCACTTACACTTTATGATAAAATAATTTCTCAATTCTTGCATAATTAATAGCAAATGAGAGAGAAAGAGAGAGAGATATACCCTGGGTTCAATCCTGAGTAACCCCCAAAAAGCATAACTTTGAGAATGAAAGGGGCAGTAATAACAATAATCACTCAGAACAATAGGCATGTACCAGAAATGTCCAGGTAAACTGAGGCATATAGTTAATCAGAGAATGCCACTGTACTTAAAAACTACTTTTAGAAAATAGGAGAAGGCAAACAACAAATAAGTAAAAAGTAAAGGTGTGGGATAAGTCTTAGAAATAATAAGGGGTGTAATAGCTGGTGGCTGAAAGAAGGATGACTTTCACAAAAGGGTTTAAGTGAAAAGGGTTCTCCCACTGAGGGAGCAACATATCAGTGGAGAATCAAACATTAGGTACAAAGTAGTCAAGTGGAGAAAACAGCTAACACACAGGATTTCAGGGGGGAAATGGCTTGCAATGCTGAGGATGTAGAAAAGAGAACATTATAGAAGATGTATATGGGGAAGCTGAGACAATCTAGAATACATAGAGAGGTATAGACCATGGGATGCTTCAAAAGTTTAACTATATTGACTCAAATATTCACATCCAGTTGACTCAAATATCCGATGATATATAAATATACATATATATTCACCACTTTTAAAAGTATAACAAAATGCACACACAAATATTTATAACAAAATCACAAAGGCCCCTTAATGTTGTATCTCTTGTGCTAAGCTTTGTGTAGAACTTAGGACAAAGCTTCTCCTTCCATCCCCATGCCTGTGGTTAAAATTCAGAGAAATCTACCTGTAATTACAAAGGTTTTTTATTGGTATTTGTCTTTCTTGAAATTCAGGACTGTACACACCTGCTTACATAAAATTGTAGGAACGAATGCATCACTATCGTACATGTATACTACACTCAGATTCCAAGAAGGGTTGCATGAGCTCAGTGGATATTTTGACCAAAGTGTGGGGCAAAAGATCCAATAAAAATTGTGTATGTTGAGCACCAGAGCAGCATATTTTTATCTTAGTACGTGTAGGTTTTGAATCCCATGACTGTGAAATTTATAATTAGGCGTTATGCATTACGGACAGTAGCTAGATGCTGTTAGTGACTCAAGTTATAAAAGACACAACGCTTTTGGAATCTTTTAGTCAATTTAAGCAAAGAATGAAGAGTTTCCAAGACAAGCCCTTATCTAACTGTAGCTTTTACATTCGTTTTTTTCCATGTGAGTAGAACGTTACTTGATGCTATAAAACAAAACAAGAAAGGAAAAATGGAAAAGTGTAAATAAACTTGTTGCAAATAGAGAGGGATGGGTGAATGGAAGGGAGGGGAGGGGAAGGGGGGAAAGCCAAGATACATCATGTAGAGTACAAAATAAGCACGTTGATTATGGTCATTATGTATACAATGTACCAATACATGTTCTTGGTAAAAATAAAAGAAATTAAAAAATAAAAATTAAAAAAAAAGAAAGGACAGCTAAAAGTAAATTGAGCACTGATACTGACCTGAAATAATTATCATCTCAGATCTCCAACTCCATTTATTTATTTTATCAAAACAGCCTCAGGATTTTTCATTTATTGATAGCAAAATAAATGTGATAAATTACAACTTCTGCCATATTGTCTTGTCAATTGCTTTCATGGGTTTCAGCAAAAGATTATGTCTGCGGGAAAAAAAAAATTACACTGCTGAAGATATTTAAATATAAGGGAGTCTCACCTCTTTATTCTCTCCACTTATTTGAATCTTGTAAAGAATCTGTCTCGGTTGACCTCAGCTGACTCATCACCGACTGGGGTTAATTATAGCATACAGCTTCAAGGACAAGAAGTTGAACCAAATAAATGTTGACATTCTTACTTGAAGATCAACAGTTCTCTAAGTTCATATAGTGCTGAGAACAGGACCTTCTAGAACCTAGTGTGTGGTAGTTGGCTTCCAGTGATCAAAACTTTGTCATCGTGTGAGGCCTACCTAAATAAAATACATGCAAGTCAGAGAGTCCTTCAGAAGAACGCAGCTGTCAACATCAAGAGACAAGCAAGTCCTGTGCCTCTGAGCGTCATCGGAAGGGTCACATGGAAGCCACCCCTCCCTAGAAAATGGACTTTATTACTATGGCTTCAAATTCCACGGGGAAAAAACCACAGAGTATGCTCCAACTGGATAAACAGTCTGTGCCAACGACAGAAAAAAATAGAAGGCCGCTGAGGTGCAGGGCAAACCAGACAAATGTTTTCTGTGCATCTCTGAAACCATCCATCAGGAATAGATCTTAGTATCAGGATCATCGGTGGGTGGTATCCAAAAAAGTGGAGGGGTCGCTGGGTTCGCACAGGCCTAGAGACAGAGAAGCTCAGAATGTGGATTCAGGAGTCAACAAGGAAAAGAGAAATTTTGTAAGACAGCTTCAGGGGACACAGAAGAAGGTGAAGGGAGAGAGGGGAAGGGATGTAGACCCTTGTTCCACATTTGCACTGCAGGGACAATAGAAGGAAGACATTATATTCTTGTTTATTTCAGAGCCTCACATTGATTGTGAGATGTTGGGCAGGTTGTTTAAAACCTCCGTGTCCCAGTTTCTCCCATGTGTATCAAAGGGATATAAAATATCAATAATGTGATACATTAATATTTTTAAGATTTGTTTGAAAATTCCTGAGGCTCTGAATACTATTCCTGCTTAAGTTTTTCCATAAAATTCAGTACAGTGTAAATGAAAATTTGAAATCCATGATGTGTAGATACATGGCAAATGTTACACCATAGATGAGCAAAATAAACCTTGGAAGAAGCCCAGATTTATGATACATCCAAGTGAGTTGCTCTCAGGCTTTCATATTTCATGAAGCATAAAAAGCTTTATTTGTGTATTTTTAATGAACAACTTATTACAAGTTTTCTAGGATTTCATTTTAGCTAAATAATGTCATTTAAAACAAAACACTCACAACTACAATCTAGATTTATTTCACAAAACAAGATCTTTTAATTTAAAAAATGCTAAAAGATAGTGCTTTTCCAAGAAAGGACCATTGGTAAAACCAACACAAATCTACAAATGCAGAAAAGCCCAAAATGCACTAACCCATGATAATATCGAAGAGTATGTATTTTTTGATACTTACTTGAAAATTAGGCACTACCATATTAACTAGAATTAAAATACGCAGCTTAATCTAGCATGCCGTTGCTGGAAATCTGTTTTCATGTGGAGGAAATGAGAACAATGTCCCAAATACTATTTGTTCATTAAATTACAGAACTATCTGAGATTTTAGTTCAGCTTCATACCCACGACACAGGCCTTGAGCATGATTGACACTGTTTTACAGAGCAAGATTTTAAATTGCTGATGTGCCCATCCACACGCTCCACAAATCAAGCCTTAGTCTCCATAAAAGTAGAGAAGTAGTTTTGAGGTGTTACTACTGATCCAGGGTTTCACCTTGAGTTAGTGATGTTATGAAGAGGTTAAGTAACTCACTCAAAGTCACATCGTTCCTAATTGGTATCTGATCTAGGGTCCTAACTCATATAATAAATACTAGCAAATAGTAGGCATATCAATCTATTTTTGGTTACCCTATTGAAATAGCTGGGGAAGGAGACCTCCTGGAGAAAAGAGGCTATTGAGTCACAGTTCTTGAAGTCCAAGGACGAGGCACCAGTGTCAGCTCAGCTCTGGTGGGGGCTTCCAGGCTAGTGGTAACATGGTAGGAGTGGCTGGGACAGGAGGAGATTATTTCACCACACAGAGAGCCAAAATGCAGGAAGGGGCCAGTCACAACTCCCACTACCCCCCACCCCACCTAGTGGTCCACCTCCTCCCAGTGTCCTCACACTTAAGATCAAGCTCCCAACACACAAATCTTTGGGACATAAACTCAGACCACATTCAAGTCATAGCAGACGCCAACAGTTACGCTAGCATTCATCATGTACAAGGCACATATAAAATATTTCATATTCAACATGCTATCGTCTTCCCAAAGCCTCTGAAACTGGGATCCATCATTAATCCTCCAAGAGCAAAAGAGCATCTTGGTGGTTGAATCTCCTGTTGTGGGCCCAACAAGAATGCAAATCAGGCAGCCCAGCCGTCTCTGACCCTGACATGGGCCTCTGCTTCTCAGAGGTACCAAATTTCAACCCGTTTCTAGGAAACAAGGAGCTGCCATTGCTCATATTAAAATGGATAGGAAAAGTAAAAACGGTAAGTTACAAGAAATTCTAACTTTAAAAATGTTGCTAGGCTGCAGAGGCAAAAAGGACTGGATGACATAGAATTGTGGAGAGAGACCTTCTAAGGCCAGCAGGGAATCTATCGTTTTCTCCCCTGAGGACATTTACCAATTTTGGACACAGGCTAAGGCTTGGGCTCTGTGTATGCCAAGACAGGCCTGAAAAGACAGACAATAGTCTCTGTCCTCTTGAGATACTTGGTAGATAAGAACCCACAGAAAACAAAGCCTAAAACAAGTCTGCTTCTCAAGATGTTCGCCTTATTTAGATGCTGCCTATGGTAGGAATCCAAAAAGTTAAATACTGGAGAGATAGAGACAAGTCCTGCAAAAGACAGTGGAAAAAATAAAGTTATAAAAAACAATACTAGATTCATCCAGACGCTAAGAAAAGAGGAGTAAAGGGCAAACATATAGGACGAATAGAAAATACAGTAGCTCTTGAGGCATATACATAAGCCCAACTTTATTAATAACTATGTTGCATATGAATGGACTATTCACTTCATTTTGATGGCGAAAATCATCAACCTACATTTTGTAAAAGGGAAAAAAAAAGAAAATTCACTGGTATATTGCTTATGCAACACACAAAGACATTGTAATTTGAAAACTAAAAAGCAGGAAAACTATACTAGCATGTGTGCCAAAATAAACTTGATGTGGCCTTTATGGTTTCAAATACAGAGCTGACTTTAAAGCAAGAAGTAATATTAGATACTGTCTTTAAAAAGCCATTTTCATATGATAAAAATTCAATTCAACAGAAAAATATAACAATCCTAAACCTGTAAACACCTATTATTAACCTGACTTTAAAATACGCAATGATAATGTCACTATCTGGGCATCAGAGTAGACAAAAGGCAGAAACACTCTAATAGTATTTGCAGAAACTGGCCTGTCTGGCTGCCCAGTCCCTGCTCCTTGTACAGTACGACAAAGTGCCTACTTCTCCCCTCAGCTCCCACAGGCCGTCCCTGCTGGCAGGCTCAGCCACTGCTATGGTCACATGGGCTACGGCACAGCTCATTTCATGGTGCTGTGAAACGTGCGGTTGGGGAATCAAAGTCGCCCCAAGCAAAGGAACATGCACACTAAGTCTTTCAGGTTTTATCTCTTGTCCCTGGATCAATAGTACTTGGCGTAGAACTCTTTGTAGGGGAAATGATAACCAATAACACCCGTATTTACTTTGCGGAAGGATAAGTCTCATGTGAGCCTAACGTTTGGCACAGTTTGATTAGCATGTACACAAATACCATGTGTTCCATCCCTGAGCAAGGGGCTGATTAGCGATCTCAAATAAAAAAGGCCGAAGGACCATAACTCTTTATGGTTTTGCACAGACCATTTTTGTTCCCGCCGAACTTTGCTCCTTTGAATGGTGCTTAATCACGCCTAGAGATTTGCTATCGCCCTCCAATTTGAGGATAATTTAAGACCCAGGCAGTGTCAAGGCCATTCCTCCACGAAGTTATGAGGAAGTCGGTTTCACACGGGCCACAGATCGGAAGGAAGCAGTTTCCTCCTTGCATGATGGCCCCCTCCTCTGAGGGTTACAACTCTTCTAGGATTTACCCTTACAGATTTCAGAACAAGCTCTTTTATTTCCTTTCAGATTTTGGCACCTGATGATAGTTCAGCAGGCATTCTTCTGAGGGTGTTCGATTCCTAGTAAGTAAAGAAACCCAAACTAAAGAATGAAACTTACGTAAAAGTGAATTTCAATCAGAAATGTCCTTCAAGCAGACAGAAAAGTCACAACTGAAAGGTACTGGACTGATTTCACCTGCGAAGCCAGGTCTTTGCTTTCCCAAAGGGAGTCCTGAGGTAGATCCTTGCCTCTTGTTCTTAGAGTGTTGTCCTTTTTCCAGTGTGTGATACTATTCCTAGATTTTTCACTGTGTCTCTCGTTCAGTTGACTGACATCTAGTATGGAACTACTCTGTGTCAGGCACCGTGAAGCTGCCTGGATCGAATCACTGAACAGGACCAGCTCAGCGCCAGAACCCACAGTGTAGAGGACAAACTGACTCAGATAAATAGCCCATTTTAGTGCACAGAATTCACAGCAAGTGAGGAAAGGCATGTCAAGTATTGGCTTGTTGTTTTAAGAAAAGCATGAACCACTCAGAGCTGCTTGCGAGAGTTGATGGGATACTAGGGCACCGTCACCATCCACGTTCTTGTCTTCATGGAAATATCATCTTCAAGGAAAGTAGCATGATCGAATGCATACTACCCATCAAGTCCTGTTCTAATCAGTTTGACTATTTCAAGTCTTTTATAACAGATCGTGTAGGGTACTATGTCACATAGAAGCTCTTAACATTTTCACCAGAGGAATAAAAGAGGTCACATTCATTAAAATGGTCACTATGAAAAAAATAAAATAAAATAAAATTTAAAAATGATGGCCAGGATGTGAAGAAACTGGATCATGTGCATTACCAGTTTGAGGGTAAAATGCCACAGCCACTGCGGAAAACAATAGAATAGTTGGTCAAAATTAAAAATGGAACTACCAAAGAATAGGGCTACTCCACTTCTGGGTATATACGCAAATGATTTGAAAGCAGGGTCTCAAAAAATTGCAAAATATTCACAAGAGATGAAACGTAAAAGCAACCCAAATGCCCATCAACAAGAGGATGAATGGATAAGCAACGTGTAACATATGCACATAATGGAATATCATTCAATCTTAAGAAGGAAAAAAATTCTGCCATATGATTGAGCACTGAAGACATTACTTAAGTGGAATAAGGAGGTCCCAAAGGAGACAAATATTAGATGGGTCCATGTTTACCAAGTACTTAGAGCATTTAAAATTATATAGACAAACTGTAGAATTAAAGTTGGCAGGGATTGAGGGAAGAGGGAAATGGAGTCATGGTTTCAGGGATTCAGAATTTCCATTTTACAAGATGACAGAGTTACAGGAATGAATGATTGAATTGTAGCACAACATTATGAACGTGTTTAATGCTGTTAAACTGTTCACTTGAGATAGGTAAGATTTATAGCATGTGTATTTTACCACATAATTAGAAAAGAGAATAAAATTGAAAGAAAAATATATCTGAGTAGAAAAGGTAACTTTGAAGGTTAATGAATATCATTGATCTGTAGGAAGATGAATTTAGAGAGCAAACCCGAAAACTGAGAGACCAGTCTAAAGGTAAGTAAAGAAGTTGAGGCAAAATAGTTAGTATTCCTTAATGGGAGCAAGGCAGGGAGAGATGCAGGGAAAGTTTCCAGAAATATTCATAAAGTAAAATTTTGCATTTCCTTATTGAATTTGAACAGGAATTGAGGGGAAGGTAAAAAGACACAGCTGACCTTGAGGATCATAGTTTAGGAATCCAGGTTGTGGGATAGTTGGTTTGCTAATACCCAGAAATGTCCGGATAGAGATGTTGCACAGAGTGTGCATATCAAACTTGAGGAAGAAGTGACCACTGATGCTGCCAGCCCAGTGAGACATCGTGAAATGTCAATTCGGGAGTCGTTAATATACGCTACAGACATGTACTACCAGAATAAAAAAAATCAAGAGTGGACAAGGGAAGAGGAGTCCAAGAAGGAAAGAACTTCAGACATACCCGAGAACAGAATTTTTTGTGAAAAATGTTCATTGGTTTAAACACCGAAAAGATACTTGGGGCTACGTACTGGAAAATATGTTACATTTTGGAAATTAAAAATGCTCAAGGAAATTATTAGGCATTTTATTGAGGACAATTCTAAGGAGAAATGGAGGAAGCAAATGCCAAGCTGCAGTCAGGAGAGTGCATGTGTTAGAGGTGAAACAGAGAATGAGTTAGAGGTGAAGTAGAGAGAATGGATTAGAAGTGAGGTAGGGAGCAAATGAATTAGAGGTGAGGTAAACAGTGACTAAATTAGAGTTTCAATCAAGAGTGAATGAGTTAGAGGTGGAGAGCGGATGAGAGGGAAAAGTAACTGGACAGAACACAGCGCCAAAGAACGGTATTTTTATGATGGCTGAGTCTTGAGAAAGGAAAAAGATGGAAAGCAAGAAGCAACTGGAAGGAAAAGTGGAGAGCCTAAGAAAGAAAAGGAATAGTCAACACAGCAGATTTCCAGAGCTGCAGGTAGAAGAGTTGGGATCAACTGCACATATGGCAGAATTAGCCATGAACGAGAGGAGTGAAACTTCACATTCTAAGACTGAGAAATGTAGGAAGAATTGAAGTAGATGAGAATAGAGATGCAATTCTTCATATAAGAGTGTTAACAGCTTTCGCTTCTCAGGGTCTCAGGGTTAAGGTGCTCTGAGAAGAAGTTAGTAAGGTGCTCAGAAAGAGTGATAAAGGTTAAAGGATTTGCTGAGGAGAAAAAGAAAGAGCAGGCAAAGAACTGGCAGAAGGCGGAGAAGTTTCTGGGTTGGGATTGGCACTCGGTTTCCGGATCTGGGAGTGAAGAAGTCGCCTTGTAACTTGGTCACAAGATGGGTGGTACTCTGCAGAGTGAGAAGGCAGAATAGAATATTTTCTGCCTCCTTTCTTTTCATTCCACGCTCCCAAAATGCTCAGCGCTTTTACCTAGTTGAGTATTTTTATGAGATAACAGAGAGAGACACAAGCTGGGTCACGTGCAAGTATCAGGGACACGGCATTGTACAATGAAACTGCGCTGCAATTTTAATAGTCAGGTGCTGGTCCCACCAGAGATCTTTAGCTGCTTGACCCCAGGATAAGTTGTACAATCTCTGCTCATTATTTAATACCCGTTTCATTATTTGCAACAGAATTTTAAGAATCCAATAAGCCTATATTTGTATAGCTCCTGGTTCGTAGTAAGCATCAGAAAATTCCAGTTCCTCTTTTCTTTATTGCCATCTACAAGTAAATTGATAAATGTGTAAAACAGGAGCTGGAGGAACCCGAACCCAAAGAATTACTTCTTTATAGTCGATTTTTTATTACAACAGAAAAAATTCACTGAGAAAAAAGACCTATCCTCTACCAATTTGATTAAGCCCCAGAGAATTGGTAGATTCTTTCCAAAATAATCTCAACCTTCCATTTATCTTACAGCGAGTAAGCTCCAGAGTCATGACTTGACATCAACATATATTAGCACTAGATTCACTCTCCATTTTCCAGTGATCCAAAGATCGAATCAAGTCCAGAGCTGCCAGTTGAAATTACCAATAAAAATGCCTATCTTAAAAAGGGGGCTTGCAACTTTTAGAAATCACCTCATATTTCTAATTGATCAAACTTCAAACTTCCTTACTGGAGGGTAAGGAAACTACTCCAAAGTGAGGCTTGTAATAAGTAAGTAATCACAGCTAATTACATAAAATTAAAAGGTAGACATCTTCTGACGATCAAGAGTCATCTTTCCCACTGTCAGCCATTGTTAGTGGAAGGGACAACACTAATATTTTCATGAATAAACTCTGTATTTCTGATATGTGCTATAGGAAATACCCAAGTTCCTTTTCTTCCATCATTAACATGAAGAAATGCCAATCTGTGGGTCCCCTCAGTTGTGTGGATAATCCCCACGTGAGTCACATCTATTTCTGCAAATTGAGTGTTGCCATGACCAAGAAAAAGCAGGAAATCTATTTGTTTTCTTCTTTTTCCTGCCCTTCTAGTTCCTGCTACCCAGGAAAGTTGCTGGATGTTCTGTTCTTCACCTTTTAGTGTCCAGAGAGAATTGGTGACTCTCAATATGCACTCAGAAAAATGTTTTCTGAATTGAAGCTTAAACCTGCTTCAAGAGGAAGAAGAGGAAAATGGAAGGGGTTTTTACTGTTGCAGAGGGACGTCCTCTTAAAAAATTGGAAGCAAGTAGAGTTTATCTCAGAAGAATTAAGTTAGACAATTGAGGAAGGGACTTTTAAACTCTACAGTATATTGTATATTTGTATACTGACAACCTGTAATACGCACAAGAGAGGGGTGAAGCGAGGTCATCTTCATTCCACAAATATTTATTCAGTGTTTGGGATGTGACAGGTGCTACTCTGAGTATTGGGGATATGTCAGTGTATCACACAACAGTCTCAGTGTTTAGAGGAACACAGCTTAGCATCACCCTTCAGTCTCTTTCATTATTCTCATTATTCTTTCTCAATGTCAGACTTTCCTGTGACATCTGTATGGGGAGCAGGGGGCTGAGGGGAACTCTACCTTAATATTACAGAGTTGGCCTAATGAGGAGGTAAGGTGGCTCTTAATTTTTTTTTTTTTTCTATTTAGGAACCTTGACTCTTGTTGACTTGACCCAGAATTGTGTATGGGGGTTCACTGACACTTGGGCAGAAATATCTTGGCACATTCCTTCCAATCTGTTGCAGCAGAAGTAGGGAAACAAATAGGAGCAATTAGGAATAGTAGAGGGTGGTAGGAAAAGGAGAGATGGCAAAATAAAACAGAGCTTCTGAGAAGGAAGCTGTGGGTGGTAAGTAGAAGCAGATACGCCTGCCAGGAGATAGCCAGAAGAGACCAGGAGGATCGCCTCATCCAATCACACCACTTAGGAGCCTGGTAAATGAAGGTTCAGACAGGAAGCCACCCAGCCAGGGCCACACATGATGTTTACCAAATGACCCACTTTTTTTTGTACCTGACCATAAAATGGTTATATATTTTTTGGTATGTCTCACCTTTTATAGAACTCTAATTTTCCTGCAGGACGTAAGTACTTAAAAATAAGGGTTTTAGCATCAGAATATCTGCATTCAAATTCCAGTTCTGTTCCTCACGACCCGAATGACATTGGAGAATTACCTTACTGATATGTATTTCAGTTTCTTCACCCCAAAAATGGAAATAATCTTGGTCTTTCTGTACTTTTGCAGGGATTAAATTAGTAAAAACACAAAAAGACCTTATGAAAATGTCTAGAATGCAGTATGTGTTATGTAAGAGCTTGTAATAAATATATAAATGTGTGCATATAATTTTAGTTTAGCCATCCCTCATATATTAGGCAAATTCAGCTAACCAACCTATAAACAGAATTTATTTCCTTTTTATTAGTGGTTGCTCTTTTTTATCTGTTCTACCCATCCAATGTGTCAAAGTGGTATATTTATTAGATAGTTAAGAAGTGGGCTGAGTTTATACACACAAATCCACTGAATAAATAGATTGTTACTGGGGCTGGTAAAGCATCAGCGCTTAGGATACAGTATTATCATCTACTTAGTACATTACCAGCAACTCAAAAAATTGCTCCCCAAAGAGGCGTGGGCTCTTGAGACATCTGTGTCTAGGACACCTGGGTGAAAGCTGGAGTTCTAAGCTCCCTGGAAATGGACGTGGGCCTGCACCTCATTCGCAATCTCACCTCTTCCAAGAAAAGCTTCAGCCAGAAGTGTAAACTCCGTGACAAAATGAAGTGAATTAACAGAAATTTTTAAGCCATGAAAAATACATCCTTTCATTTTCAGCTATTCAAATTTAAGACTAAGTTTCCTTTTTCTTTTTCCCCACTGAAGGCAGAATATAGTCACCTCTTTACTTGGAGAAAATGAGGAAGGAAAGTGCAGGGCAGGCTGGAGTCCTGGACCAGCGTACTCCATGCCCCTCCCTGGGGCCTCCCTTACGCCCTTCCAGGGCTCTCCAAGATGACAGTTGGCTGTGAAATCCCATAACCCGGAGATGAAGAGAGTGTTCTCCATTCAGAAAAGGTCAAGTGGCAACAAAAAGAGCTGACATTTATTGAGTACCAACTCTGCGCCAGGAGGCGTTCTCAACCACTCACGTGCAGAATCTCATGTCATCTTTGTAGCAACTCTGCAAAAGCTGCGATAATTATTCCATTTCACAGAGAAAGAAACTGAGGGCCAGAAAAGTTAAGAAAAGTAGTTCAAAGTTGCCCCACTAGGAAAGGGCAGAAGTAGAATTTGGGCCACGGGACTGTGAAGTCCATGCTCTAAATTAGCTGTGGCTGAGTGGGGCACCAGCCCAGGACCTGTGTGTCAGCAGTGCAGTGTGTAATGAGGTAAGAATAGCAGCTGAGTATTAGCACCAGGAAATGATGACAGCCATTTGCTCTTTGCCAGGCATCCTAGAGTGTCAGCAGCAGTGTCATCTCAGTGAGCAGAATCCAGAGAAGTTGGGTCCGGTGGAACCTACAGGACGGAGAACCCAGGGTGCCAGCCGCATGCCAGCTATGCACATTAGGGCATCACGTAGCTCCGTGAGTTGTCAGAAATTTAAAGCCTAGTCCTCACCAGAGAGGAAGAGTTTGATAAACATATATGGCCTGACAAAAGAATCAGTGCTTGCCATGAATATAATAAACCAGGGAGGCCAAAATATATGTAGAGAAAGGACCACCCACTAAAGAACCAGAAAATAGTAAAGAATGGGCACAATCACTAGTTAGATGATCTAGCATGTTGCAAGTTAAAAACTACCATGGAAAAATGTGAAAAGTAAGGAGAAAGGAGTCAGGAGAGTGCAGTGTAACTCAAGGGTCATTAGGACAGTGATTGGCCATTTTCCTGAGGCAGATAAGCCCCTTTCTAAATGTTTAAAATTTCCTAAGCTTCTCTCTGGCCCACCCAATCATAGCTCCTGGCTCTCCTAGTTTCTCTCTTAATCAAAGCATAACAAGGCAATTTATTTTGTCCCAACCAAGAAGGCCCAGTTCATTACATTATGTACTCCAAGGCCTAGTTACAGAATAGATGATCCCAAGATCTCATCTAATTGTGAAATCCTACAACTCTGGCTGGAAGAACCATTTTATTTACTCTCAGGGGACAAAAGGACTAAACCTTTACATCAGAGAGGTTCATTAGAAATGATTCATTCGTGCGTCCCTTCATCTGTTTAATATACATGTATTGATCATCTCCTATGAGTCAGGCATCATCTTAGGCACTGACGGCACAGACATGTTAGGTACAGAATCTGTCTTTGAGAATTTCAGAGTTCAGCAAGAAAGCTAGACATATAAACAAAACCTGACACCATGGTTCTCAAGTGCTATGACAGATGTCTGCACAGCGTACTATAAAAATGCAGACAAGAGAGTGTTTTATTCCTTTGGGCAGCAGGAAGTGAGCATCTCAAACAGACTGAGAGGTTGTGACCTGTACTTTAGGTTTTGAAGAATGAAGAAGAGTTGGTCTTCTTGAATAGATAGGAAGGAAGGCAAGAAGCTAAGACAGACGCATCAAATTGGGTGACATATTCAGAGATTAGAAACATAGTCTGGTCGAAAGGTAGTAAGCATGCATGTGTTCTGTCAGAACAGGGAAAGCCAGGTGTTTAGAGATGATACCAAAATACTTGGTTTTTGCAATACTTGTGTTGTGAATACCTACTTTTCCCAAGAACATGATTCCACATACACACATGGAGTGTCATCGTTTTCCCTCTTTGGTCCTCCAGGTCTTCTTTGCTAACAAATATGCACTCACTAGATCACCAAACAGTAGACACCATGCATGGTTTTCCAGGAGAGTCCCAGAGCCTAGTACAGTACCTGGCACATATAAGAACTCAAATTTGTGTAGGAAATCAATGTCACTAATACCCATCTGAGCCCCATTTGTGATTTCTATAATCTAGATTTTTTTCACAGCTTTGGATGAACAATTCATCTGTATTTCTTCAAAAAAAAAAAAAAGAGTATGTGTGGGTCAAGCAACATACGGATATTTTTAAATAAATGGGTCTACAGGATGCCAGGGCCTTCACATTGGTAGAGGCCAGAGTAGAAGATGAAGGAGACAGGAAGCAGGAAAAAACCTTGGCTTTCAAATAATTTCTGGCCACGGAGGACCAGTTGTGTGCTTCTCATCATTTTCCCTTACCTCCTCATCTGTGTATTAGAAATAACTGTGTTTTCCCAACACAGCCCTTCTGCTGTGATCACAGGACTGGATTTCATCTCCCCCGTCACACTCCCAAAAGCAGTAGCTCCAGAGTGAAGTGCAGCCACTCTCTCTCGGCAGAAACCGTCTATGAGAAGTGTCCAAAAGTACTCATTGCTCACCAGGACTTTCTCTTGATGCTCTCCACACCCCAGGAATGACTTCGTCCTCCTACACGGCAGTTTTTGTAGTTCTTTTATCATGGGGGTTTTATAACATTAAATAGCTAGAGAGAACCTTCTGATCAATCCTTCTTTCTCATCCCTCAGCTTTAATAATAGTTAAGATTTTGGCGATATCACACACCAAAATCAGCACCTCCCCCCAGTTTTGTTTGTCACTTTGTTGGCTGAATTGATTGAAAGCAAGTCCCAGACGTCCTGTCATTCTGTGTGTAAATGTCTCGGTGTGAATTTCTGCCTGATACGGTCATGTTGGTTTGTGCGGTTTCCCTAACATTACAAGAATAACGCACCTAATAGACTTAACACAATCACCGAATTCATCGTCTACACAGTCCGTACTCAAATGTTCCTCCTTATCCAGAGACGTCTTTTTACAGTTGGTTTATGTGTATCAGGACTAAGTACATTCTACACATTGCATTTTCTGTTCTTGTTTTAACATGGCAATTTTAGGCTGTTTACTTGAAATATCTACCTTTTCCCGCTATCTAGAGACCAAAAGGCTAAAATATGCAAGGAAGGTGAATAAAAGCTGCCGTAGCACAGCCTGCTGCCTGCCACGACATCATTTTTGCATAAAGATTTTTGCTCAATGCCTGCTGGTGGCAATCCATAATATGGAAATGGACAGAGGAGTCAATATGTCTTCAACACACGGGCCTCCACATTCCTGCTTCTAGGAATACAAATCAAGAGAGACACACTCGTGAATACTCAAAAGTGCGACTCTATGATCTTCCCTTCTACTCTGAAGTTATTTTTATTTTCCTTAGTGATTATTGCATAATAATACCATCTTGTATTTTTATATTTACATAGTATTTCCACATCTATGCCATTTATTATAACAGATAGACAGATAGTGCACTTTGGACAAAAAAAAAGCGCTTCATCTCATATGATTCTCCAAATGAGCCCGAGAAGGAAGCCAGGGCAGGTATAATCTTCCTCTTTCTACACATGTGCAAAACTCATTAAGAATAAGCAACTCAAGCTCCACTGCTAGTCAGTAGAGTTGAACACTTGATCCCAGCTCAAGTGATATTGCAAACAAAAATCTTTTGACCAAATACATCATGCATTAATTCAATACAGAAAAACTCAACACCAGCACCCTGCAAGACATCTCGCCAGCTGCCATGTAGGAAAATATTATTTATTTCCTTTAGTGTTTCCTATAACTTTGGTACCACTCTGGGTACCTGTTGCCTAGAAAAGCACACTCCTACATACTTACTCAGGTGCCTTCACTAACCTCAAGAAAACTATCATGAAGTTAATTAATGCACACTGGCTGACTGTGAACAATAGCCCTGCCAGTAATTTGAACAGAAGGTATCTTCAGACACTATTCACTTTATTTATTCATCCAACAACTATCAATTGATTATTTACTATGCAGAGACATATCGAGAGGCTGAAGATATAAAGGAACATGAGGCAACTATGATCCTTGACCTCCCAGGCTTGAAAATCTAGCCAGAGGAAAAAGTATTCAAAAATACAATTAAAGCATGCTGTCAAGAGATACAGAGTACTTCAGAATCATATAATAAAACTTAATAAATCTAAAACATTCTAAAAGTCCATCAAAGGAAGGACTGAGTTGAGATTTAAACTTAAGTGAAGATCATACTGGGCCTAGAAAAGATGGAACATCCAGCTGAAAGGAGAGAATTACATATGGAAAAGTGTGTCCCTTCCATCTGGAGGGAGAGACAGTCTCCACAGGATTCGGAGTACTTGGCTGATGGCAAACAGGCATGAGGGTAGCGAGATAGGTATTTTGAAAGAAAGAAGAGAGAAACACAGACAGTTGTGTCAGTTACCTTTCTAGAGTCAATGGTTTGCAAGAGAGCAGACTTAATACAGGACGTTTGTAAGTTACAACATTCACACAAACAAGCCAAATGCAGGAAGAGTATAGAACATCTACCCATGCACTGGAGAACCCAAAGATCCAATCAAGGGCTGGGAGCCCACAGCACTGTCCCACGTACATCTGTACCTGCACTAAATGACTGAAGAAAGCTATACTGGAGCCAGGATTTCCTGCTCACAGCAGAGATGAAGACCAGAGCTCCCCTGAAGCGAGCAACAGCCATCCTTGATGACAGCAAGGCCCCGAGCTCCTTCTGCAGCGAGAACAGCTGAGCTCCCCTCAGGAGAACCAGCCGCAGCAGAGCTTCTCCTGGGAAACAGCCGGCCGTGATCTTCTGCTCCTGTTCTCCTTTACATTGTGTTGGCAACAATCCTCAGGTGAATCTTCAGTGCCCAAAACCACACCAACTCAGTCTAGCTGGGCGTTCCTGCTCAAGTTGATCCCAATAAGTACACAACACGAGTTAAAAGTTTGAGTCTTGAGGTAAGGACATCAAGAAGCCATTGAAGTGCTTTAAGTAAGGGTAATGATGCAGTCAGATCTTTACTGTCTAAAATACTATGCGGCCTTAGTAGACAATTAAATGGAGAGGCCAAAAGTGGAAATTGGGAGACGATTAGGAAAGCTACAGCCACATAACCCATTTAAAAAATAAAGTAAATTAAACTAGTGATGGGGAGAAGTGGGATTATTTGGGGAATATTTAGGAGATAGACATAAACTGGTCAATCTTCCCTATTTGTCTGAGCCAAGGAGCTTTCAGTGCTGAAACTGGGACAGTTCTGGGCCAACTAAGAAGAGGTTGTCACCCTATATAGACACTGTAACGTGGTAATTGGCTAAGTTTGGAAATCGAAGACAGTGGAGTCAGTCTGAGGAATAAAGGGACGGTGGTGCTATTTATTGAGGTAGAAGACATTGAAAAAAGAGCCGATAAGACCAAAGAGAGATGATATATATTTAGTTTAATATGTGTATGTCAAACAGTAACATACAGGTAAATCTGACATTATTATTAATTACAGCTAATATTTGAATACCGTCTATGTGCAGAAAAGTATTACCTCACTTAGCATATATTATAGACTAAATGTGCCTCCTGCAAATTTGTATGTTGAAATTCTAACCTCTGATGTAATGGTATTTAAGGGTAGAGACTTCGGGAAGGGGTAGGTCAGGGGCACGGAGCCCTCTTGGGTGGGATTTGTAAAAAGACACAGCAAAGCGGCTTTCTCTTCCCCTCTGTGTGTAAGCGTGTAAAGGGGACATGGCCATCTGCAAACTAGGAAGTGGTTTCTCACAACACCATGAGCTGCTGGTGCCTTAATCTGTAACTTCGCAGCTTTCAGAACTGTGAAGAAGGAATTTTTGTCATTTAAAGCATGTAGTCTGTGCTGTTCTTTCACAGCATCCTGAGCAGACTGAGCATATTTTAACTCTCTTGCCTCAGAAGGTAGTGATGTGACTCCCTTTCACACCAATGGAGACCCAGTTACTCCAGTTAGCACTGTTTGAAAAGGCTGAATCTGGAGATGAAACTCAAACTAAATTCAAAAATGAATTTTCCCATATTCTAGTTTTGTGGCCTGGGACAAGAGCCAGGGAATCCGACCAGCTGGATCTGAGCGGAGCCCTGGGTCTCGCTCCTGTCCTTCCCCGTCCGTGCCACACGGGCCTACAGTTTTTTTCAAACATGCCAAGTGTGATCGTCCTTGTTGATTTTGGTTTTCACACCCTTCACCTTGAATGCTTTCCCCTGCCTGTTTGAACACTTCTTCTCTTTGTACTTTGGGTGTCTGCTGACTGCTGCCTCCTCAGGGAAGTCTTGCCTTGTTTATTTGTGTTCACTGTGTGCCTTCTGAGGTGGGAACATTTCTCCATCGTGTTCATCACCGTGTTGCAGGTAAGGCAGATAGTAGGTTCTCAACACATTTTCGTTTATGGGTGAAATAGCCACATGGAGCTGACACTGAGGCCTCAAAGAACTGGTCTCAGAAACATGAGGAGTCAGACACAGGGAAAACAAAGCTAGCCAAGTACCTAAAATCTAGGTATGAATTAAATTATACTCTCAGGAAGGCCAAGGCACAGTAGCAGGGACTGGAGACGAAAACAAGGATACCGGCATCCTGAGGGATATTGTAGTTCTATATCCCCAGAAGGACTCTCCCAGGGCTCTTCTATGCCCCTTGAATAAAGATAATGTTGCTGCTCAAGCTGGGGACTGAGCAGAGCTTTCAAATGGAAGACAAAAGTCTCTGCAGGAGATAAGGAGCCTGCAGGAAGAGGCTACTCAAGACCATTGCTCCGGGGCATGTGAAATGCCAAACACATCTTTGACTTTCTTCAAATGGAGAGCTCTGTGATTCGGTCGTGTAGCATTTCCTTTACTCGGTAAATAAGAAATAAACATTTTGCTGGACGATCCCAGCAGACTCGCCTGTGAAAATAACAGGAAGCACTCAACTCCATAATTGTGCCTCTTAATACGGCATCAGGACATTTGTCACTCACGTCCACTTCCCTTTGTCGCCCACCCTGGAGGTTTCAGGAAGTCCAGTCAATCTTATGGGAAATTAAGGCGCAGTGAGATTCAGCAGTTGTCCTAGTCTAGACTCCGGTATTGATCACACAACAGATAAATTGGAGGGACGAGGTAGAGTGGCCTCCTTGTGTCTTAGATATAAGTGCAAATGCTCAGTGGAGAGTGACCTTTAACGAATGCAAATCTACTTTGAAACGCACCACATCTGTGATGCTTTTGAAATTGTGTGTTAATGGACAGCTAGATGTCCCCTTCTCAGCTTCCTCTGATTCATTTAAGAAAATTCCCGAGAGCCCACTAACAGGTTTTTATATGCTTCTCCTTGATGTTTGTGATTCAGATGTTTGTCAAGTTCAAGCATTTGTCTTCTTGCTAAAGTTCAAAGTGTCCAAAACAGTGAAAATGAGTGACAATAAATGACAAAAATTGAGACTACTAAAAACTATGTATGCCAAACCCAACATATTATAGCCTCAGAAATTTGAGCCTCACAAAATTAAGAGGTGTCAGTATGGCAGAATGACACCTGCCATGCCCTCATTTTACATCATTGCTCTTTTGTTTGCATTCTCTCCGTCTTAATTTTCTCATTTACATAATAAAAATGATGCTTTATATATCTCATAAGTATTATATGAACTTCTGGCATATATTGGCATTCCACAATACTAGTTATTTCATAAGAAATATTTATAAATACCTAGTTCCCAATAAAACTTTTGAAACCTATACCAAGACAGAAAATTAATCACTAAAGTGTGTGAATCATTCTTTTCTCATAATTTCAATACCAGTATAAACTTTAAATATGTCACTCTTGTTTAAGTTTTTAAGTATTATAGTAAATCCCAGATACAAAGTATTAGAGTTGTAAGCCTCGGTCTAATTATCCTTAAAGTGATAATATTACTTCTTTAGCAAGGCCAATGATTATTCTGCACCTACTTCCAAAACAATAATGGAAACTTTCCAGACACCCAAAGAATGTATCACGTGGTAAGAAACCTAGGAATTCATGGGAGAATGGGTTCCAGGATCCATCACAGATAACAAAATCTGCACATACTCATGTTTTCTACCAAAAATGGCTTCATATTTTCCCTATAACCTGCACACATCCTCCTATATACTTTAAATCACCTCTCAATTATTTCAAATACCTAATACAATGCAGACATTATGTAAATATTTGTGATTTTGTATTGATTAGAGAAGAATGACAAAACAAGTTTATACATGTTGACTACATGCACAATTTTTTTTAAGTATTTTCAATCCACAGTTGCTTGAATCTATGAATGTGGAATCTATAGACATAGAGAACCAATGGTGTATTTAATACATTTCCACTAATGTATTACATGTTATCATCATAAATGTTGGACTTCCATTTTCTAATTTATTGATTGGTTTCTTCTAGCATTTTAACTTGTTAAGATCATTTTAACTTCTGTCATTTTTAGATCCCAAGTGTACCTTTTCTATGGCATTTTCCAAATAACAGACAAAATAGCTAAATAGTCTTTAGTCCTCATTCTCTATTCTGGACACTTTCCTTTGTGACTCAGAACCATCATTAATATTCTTAATACTCAAATAATTTCATAATTCATCTGCCGATAACATAATCCTGGGCAACACCTGTCAAAACATCCTCCTTGGGGATATCTAAAGAGGCCCTATCATGTTTCTTTCCAAAACATCATTCAAGTAGCAAGGTATGTGGGTTGTGTTTTTGGTTGAATTGTCGTGAAGCTAGTTCTATGCACTCAGAATTTAATATTCACAAACTGTGGAGTCTTGAGAAAGTCTTTTTGTCAATTGCAATGGAGAGTTCTCAAGCAAATCTCAGCCCAGACTGTAGATCAAAAGTTCCTGACTCACAGGAATTCATGGATGAACTTTAAAAATTCTCCAAGAGTCAGAAGTAATATATTGTGGTTATGGAAATATATGCCTTTCCTTAGAATAAAGACCCCAATTCAAAAAAACCCTACACTCAAAACTACCATCAAAGGAGACTAAGTCTCTAGTGAAAGGTGCCCCAATGGTAGCCCCATTCTATTTTCTGTTATTGTATGTTTTATTTATGTTACACAACAAGATTCCTACAGTGCCACTTCCACCTTCCATTGTTTCCTGGTGGTCTGAGACAACAAAATACACTACTATGCTTACATAGATGACCCTGTTTTGCAACTTGGGCACCTTCAAAAATTGCATTTAATACAAATTCTTGCTCTGAGTTCCTCTTCCAAGAGACAGTGTTTGTGAGATGAGAGAAGTTGTTCTTGTTGCTATTGTTGTTGTTGTTGAACATAAACAATGAGGCCAGGAATGAAATGGAGGACTTGTTTCCAGAAAATTGGGAATACTGCAAATGAACTGATTATGACTTAAACTTGCAACTAGCCAGAGTAGTCCCTGAGTTAGTCCTTAGGACTATCGTGCAAAGCATCTAGGTGCCCGAGACAGAAATACTGTCTTCTGGAAGGTAAATCAAAGTGGAGGCTACAGGGCAGATGCACTCCTGGTGGTTCGGTTCCTATGCACAATTTCACTTTACACACTGACTTTAGATTCGGATCTACAAAAAATATAGGAACTCCCTATCCCCAAAGTAACAACGCTTCACCTAGAGAGGTCAAGGGAAGGAAGCCTGCTGGACAGGAAGGAATGAGTGGCTTTGGGATATTTTCTGGAAAGATTCCATATTCCTATCTGTTTTTCCTTCCCTATGCCACTTGGTGTCCTGAGGTATATAGGGTGAAAACTGTTTTCCAATACACATACAGCATTCTCACATTCAACAGATGAAAATTCAATGTTATACATCACAGGAAATGAGAGAAAGAAAAGAAAGAGGGAAATTGAGACGAGACAAAGAGACCTGATAATTTAACGAGCACTGGCAGCTCCGTCTGCAGTGCCAAACAACAAAAACACAACTAAGTACAGCATGGCTGCTAAACCAATCAGTGACTCTGACCAGCGCCCAACTGAAAAAACTAAAATGACAGTGTGGAAACACTGCAGGGAAAATGTTAGTTCCCACTGAGAAATAATTTGTCCTTTTTCTGAGTAAATGTGATTACATGAACAATTGCATTAGAAACATTGACTTCAGGCTTTATGATGGGCAGAATTGTGTTCCCTGAAAGACGTTCACAGCCACATCCCCAGAACCTTCACACGGGTCCTTGTCCAGGATTATCCAGGTAGGCACCACCTGGTCACAAGGAACCTTAAAAGGGGAAAGTTTTACCCACTGATAACCAGCACCACCCCACTGACACCTTGATTTTAGCCCATTAAGACCTGAATTGAACTCCTGGCCTTCTGGATCCTGAGATAATACATTTGTGCTGTTCCAAGCGACTGCATTTACAGTAATTGGAGACAGGAGCAGTAGGAGTCTAGTACAAACTCTGAGTGTGATGTAAGTGGTGGCTCATGTTTCTGGGCTGAGATCTCAAGGAGGGAGTCTGCAAATGAGGGGCTGCCTCTCCCTGCAACATAGACAAGAGAAACACAGTCTACAAGTCATAAAGACTCTAGGGACTTTCTTTTTCGTGGGGTACTAAGCAGGCATTTTGTCACAAAAATTTTAGGGATGGATTCTGGTAGTGGTGGCTTTGTTACATACTGACTTTATCTTTAAATCTCCCTACTTTAAATTTCTCTGTTTTAGTATGTGAAGAAAAGAGAATGATAATCATCACATCTCTATAAGAAGACAGATGATAGCTTCCCTTCTCACACTGGCCAGCTAGCAATTCTCCAAATCCCAGTCCAAATCCCGCTAGCTCATGCCTGCACATTCCGCATCCAACACCTTCTGCCTTGCGTGCCCTCTCTGCTCACCTTCATTGTCTACAAAAATGTTCGGCTGTCACCTTACCCAGAAAGATTTTTCTGTCATCCCAGTTGTATTTACATGTCCTATATGTTACTCTTATGTCAGTGAAATCCAAGGTAGCAACTGCCATGAAGTCATTGAGGTTGCTTCTCATGGATCTGATGCATTAGAGAAGGAAACCACATTAGCTACAAAAGATTAAAAATTAAAACTCAGCAGGTTAGAACATAAGCTTATTTCTTACTCGTTGCATGTTTCTACGGAGATCTAGGACACTCCTGGGGACTTTTCTTCTAAACAACAATTTGGTGACCTCAGCTTCTTCCAGCTTATGATGCCACCGTATTTAATATGTGACCTCTGTGACCATCAGAAGGAAGATAGAATGGGAGAATATGTATGAAATTGTTAGTCAGACTTTGGGTTAATGTACACAACTTCTGCCTGCATTCTATTGTCCAACAAACAGGCCGACACAGCTGCACAGCAGAATTGGAAATACAGGCTTTCTGTGTCTCTGTGACGTGAAACGTGATGGGTAAGCACTTTACTGAGGCCAGCAAAAGTGGCAAAAGAATGGCCCCACTTCTCATTTCACTGGTATGTAGGCTACAAAGGGAGCCATCTCTCTTTTACTGAGAAATAAGAGGAAATCAAATGAATAAGAAGAGAGAATGCAAAGAACAGCCAAAAAAATGAACAACTTAGCAGCCAGAGAAATATTCGCTTATTAGTGATGTTAACAGCTAGAAAGATTCAGTATAATCCTCACTGGAAGACTGTATCCAGGGACTAGTCTGCAACTGCAAAGATTTAAAATTACACAGAGTTCCTGGAAGTCTAGGGTCTTATGTATCAGCACTCAGACAGCCAGTAAGGAATTAATGACGACTGCTTCATTCTTCCTGTTGTAATCAGTTGTAGGAAAATGGATGCAACTTGAAACCATAATGTTAAGTGAAATGAATCAGACACACAAACTTAACTATCACATGGTTCCTCTTATATGAGAACACAAATTATAAATAAAGAGCAAAATAAAAGATAAGTTAGATCCCCAGCAGCCCCCCCAAAAAAAGTAAAATAAAAGATAGATAGTAGGAAGTAAGGAGAGAGATATTTCTAAAATGGGAAGAGGATCAAGAGACGGAGGGAGGGGGCAGGGAGAGGAGAGAAGAAAGATAAAAAAAAGAATTAAGATGTGTTATGTACACATATCAACTCCATACAAGAACATTAACCTTATCTACTGCAAACATGTACTAATTGAAAAAATTTAAAGAATATACATATCTCCCTCATCCCTTATCCCTAGCCGTAACAAGTACAAGTACTTCGGATATATGCTATTCCATAAATCTGGAGCTCCAAAAGAGGAAGGCACAAAGGACAGCCTGTGGCTCACCCAGTAACTGTCTGTCTGTGGGGAGTTGGGGGAAGCTGGTTTTCTTAAACCATCCAAAATACTTCAGGTTTAGTAAATAGCACATGAAAAGGTCTCTTTGACTTCAAAATCTTTTTTTAACTGTATTATTTTTAGTACATATTTGTCATGCATCTTGATCACATTCACTATAAGGAATTTGGACATGTATATAATATATCTTAATTCTTCTTTTTTCCCATTTCCCTCCCTTCCCTTCAACACTTCTTCCTTCCCCATTTACAAAAGCTTTGCTTCCATGTTTTTCTTTTCATTCTCTTTTTTTTTTCATTTCTTTTCCTTCCCTTCCCTTCCCCTTCCCTTTTTCCCCTTCCCATTTGAACATTTTCTTCCTACTTGGCAATACTTCCATTATGCTCCTTACTTATCCTTTGGGTTTCTCGCAAAAGAGAAATGATGCAATATTTAAACTTGTGTGTCTGATTTATTTCACTTAAGATTATGGTCTCAAGGTGCAACCATTTTCCTATAAATGACTCAAGTTTATGCTTCTTTATGGCAGAGTAGTACTCCACTGTATACAAATACCACATTTTCTTTATCCATTCATCTTTTGATGGTTCTATGGGCTGTTTCCAAGATTTAGCTATTATAATTTATGGTGCTGTAAATATGGGTATGCATATATCACTGTGATATGATGCTTTTAACTCTTTCAGGAAAATACCTAGAAAGGGAACAGATGGGTCAAATAGAATCTCTAGTTTTAGTTTTTTGGGGGAATCTCCATACTGATTTCTATAGTGGTTGTACCAGTTTACACTCCCACCAGCAATGAAGACGGGTTCCTTTCTCCCTACAGCCTTACCAGCATTTTTATTGATTGATTTCTTGATGATAAACATTCTTTCTAGAGAAAAAAGGAATCTCAGTGTTGTTTTAATCTGCATTTCATGAATGACCAGTGATGTTGAGCATTTTTTCATATATTTATTTGCTGTTTGTTTTTCTTCAACTGCGAAATGTATTTTTATTTCAGATGCCCATTTTTGGATTTGATCTTTAAATTTGCTAGATCAGATTTTTTTGTGTTCTTTATATAGTCAAGATATTAGTCCTTCATCTGAGGAGTAGTTGGTAAAAAATTTTTTCCCACTTTGTGTGTCTCCTTTTATTTTTTCCTGTGTGTCTCTTTGTTTTTTTGGTGATTTCATTTGCTGTGCAAAGCTTTTTAATTGGCTTAGACCCCCGTTGTCAATTCTTTGTGATATTTCCTACGCAATTAGGGTTTTATTCATAAAGTCTTTGCCTACACCTATGTCTTCTAGAGTTTTATCTATTCTTTTTTTGATCAGATTAATTATTTCTGTTTTTATATGTAGATCTTTCTTCCATTTCAATTTTAGTTTAGTGCATGAAAGATACGGGTCTAGGTTCAGTTTTCAATGTGTAGAAAGCCAGTATTTCCAGCACCATTTATTTAAGAGGTTGTCTTTCTTCCAATGAGGGTGTCTGGTCTCATGTATGAAAGATAAAGTAGCTGAGTGTGCTTAGAGTTGTTTCTGCATCTTTCATTCTATTTCATTGATTCTTGGGTCTGTTTTTTGCCTATATCATGCTGTTTTTATCATGATAGCTTTGTAGTACAACTCCAAATCTGAGATTGTTGCCCTTGTTGCCCAGAATCACTTTTGCTGTTATATGTATCTTCTGGCTCCATACAAATTTTAGCATTGTTTTCTGTAATTCTATGAGGTATGCTCTTGATATTTTCATTGGGATTGCATTAAATCTGTTGTAAGTGTTTTAGAAGTATGCCCACTTTTACTATATTGGTTCTGCCTATCCAGAAACAAAAGATATCATTCCATTTTCTGATATCTTCTTCAATCTCCTTTTCCAGATTATTGTAGTTTTCAGTATAGGTCTTTCACTTCCTTTGTTAGACTGATTCTTAAGTATTTCATTTTCTTGAGGCTATTGTGAAAGGTTGTGGTTGCCTAATTTCTCCCAGTGAGTTATTTGGTAGAATTTTTGAGATCTTCTATGTAGAGAATCATGTCATCAGCAAATAATGATAACTTAACTTCTTCCTTTTCTATCCATATTCTTTTATTTTTTCCTCTTGTCTAATTACTCTAGTTAATGTTTCCAGAACTATATTGAACAGGGATTGTGATAGTGGGCATCCTTA
This sequence comes from Hystrix cristata, assembly GCA_004026905.1. Classification (NCBI taxonomy): domain Eukaryota; kingdom Metazoa; phylum Chordata; class Mammalia; order Rodentia; family Hystricidae; genus Hystrix; species Hystrix cristata. Next base: position 35,973 of record PVJO010016926.1, read on the forward strand.
TATTGTAACTTAGAGCAAAAGCTTACAGTTTTTGACAATTTCATATGCTGTTGGCTGTTGGTTTATCATAGATGGCTTTTATCAAATTGAGATAAAGACCATCTATTCCAATTTTGTATAGAGTTTTTTTCATGAATGGGTGTTGGACTTTGTCAAATGCTTTTTCTTCATCTTTTAATATGATCAGGTGGGTTTTGTCCTTGGTTATCTTAACATGGCATATTACATTTATTGATTTGCATATGTTGAATTATACCTGAATCCCTGGGATGAATTCTACTTGGTCATGGTGTATAATCTTCTTGGTGATTTGCTGCATTCTGTTTGCCACTATCTTATTGTTGATTTTTTACATATATGTTCAAGTTCTTTTTCTGTGCTTGGAAAGTTTTCTGCTGTTACTTCTATGAACAGGTTTTTGTGCCCTTTGTGCTATCTTCTGACTCTTCATTGATTCTAATTAGTCTTTTTTGTATCATCTAGCAGCTGTTGGATTAATTTTTCATGGTCCCTTGCTATTTTTAAGAGGTTTTTCATTTGATGATCACCAACCACAACAGTGTTTCCTAGATCTGGTATTCTGCCTTCACACTGGTTGACTCTGCTGTGTATACTTTCAGTAGAATTTTTTATTTCCTGGATTCCTATTTGAGTCTGTTTTATGCAATCCAGTTCTTTTCTGTGTTGGGCATTCATGGTTTTCATGTGATAAGCTCCTCTACTTTTTATCAGTATCTACTGTAGATTCACTAATCATTTCCTTCATTATCGCCATCATCTCTTTAATTTTGTTTTGTTTTTGTCAATAAACTTGTTTATCTGCTTTTTTACTTCCACTGCCACCATTTCATAAATTCAGCTGGGAAGTTATTGATTTCTTCCACCACATCTCCTCCTTGATTTGTCTTGGGCAGGTTGGGTATTATTGGTTGCATCTTGCTTCGTGTGTTCTCATTTTCTACTTTTTATTTCCTTTCTGCATTGAGGCTTGCAACCTGCTTATGGTAGATAGCTTTATTACTAGTATTAAGAACACTTTAGAAAATGACTACTTTTCAGAAGTGTCTTCTAGATATAGGTGACTTTTGAGTCTGTCCCACGATTCTGTCTGTTAAATTTATTAGAGATGTATGGTTACTGCCTTTTTGGCCTAGCACTCAGTTCTTTGGTACCAGACTATAGTATTACTTACTACCCCCAGATAATCCAGGTGTTGGCATACAAGGAAGATCAATTAACCACAGCAACTATGTCACCTTGGCTAAAGTAGTACAATCAGTAATAACAATGGCATCAAGAATGGACTGGAAAATGACAAATTGTGATAACCAATAATTTGCCACCTTTAACTATAGGTACAAGATTTATAGTTATGTTTAAAAAAACTCAGACAAATCAGAAAATTATATATGGCAAATATTCATCCAGTAGAGTTATTTTACCCTAATGGGAGAGAATTTAAAAGGCATAAAAGGGAAAACTAGAGAAATAAAAGAAGACAAAGCGATTACAAGCAAGGCTAAAGAAGAAAGGAAAATTACCCAAGCCTTGGGAAACTGGTGAAGAAGACAAGAGAGAAAGAAAGAAGGAAAAACTAAACTAAACTAAACTAAGCTAAAAACTAAAAATGATGTTCACACTCATGAAGAAAAAATAAATGTTCAAAAAAAAAAAAACCCCAAAAGCAGAGAAAAAAGAAAACAAAATTCAAGCCTGTGATTTTCTTGTGGGGTCTACAGTTTTGTGGTAGTGTATAATTCAAGGTGTGACTGTACTGTCACTAGTAGACAAAGGAGGCAGTCAGAACCCCAATCCATGTTGGGTAATCCTAGAAAGCCTGCAGTAGGTTTAGGGCATGGTGCCAATTCTGGTACTTCCAAATCCACAGTTTGGAGTGATCCTAGTGTTTGGTCATGGGAGTTGGGGCCTGAGTTGTTCAGCCTACAACACTCTGGGTGTCTCTTCCTGGCCTGACCACAGCTTCCTGACCCTGGACAACTCCTGTGGTTGTCATCCAGTCACTGTGGGATTTCAACACTGGGAGCCCTGAGATGAAGCCAACCCACAGCTGCTCTGAGTCCCAGGTTCAATTGGCCCCTCCCTAAAATGGCATCTGGACAAGCACACTCTCCAGGAGACGTGGCAGTCACTTACACTGGGATCACCCACCAGCTCTTGTAGTGCACAGCATTCACTGCTCCATTCCACTGGTACATTTCTCCCTGGAAGCCACTGGAGTCACCTGCCCTCATTGTTTCTCCAGAGAGTCAATCCTCCTCTCTCATGTCAGAAGCCAGGAGCTGGAGAGAAAGTGAAATTTGCCCCTCCTTTTACTGTGTTGAGGTCTGTCTCTTCACTTCCTCTGTGGGCTCCAGTTTTCCCTTCAGATCTTCCTGGTTTCTGGGGAGCTACCTCCCTCTTTCTTTTCTTCCCCAAGTTGTTATTGTCCAGTGTCTGGATTCTGAATCTTAGAAAGATTGATTTGTGGCTGCTTCCCACTCCTTCATCTTCCTGGAAATCAATTTGCAAATCTTAAAAGCCCACTCCATGTCATTCATTCAAAAGGAGAAGCATTCATATATAGCTGGACCTATGTGCTAACATAGGATCACTGGGAAGTGTACTCTTTCTTTTTTTTATTTGTACCTCTTCTTTTCTCTACATTTTTTCCTTTCATTCTGAAGTAAACTCTTCTAAAGTATGGGTAAAATGGGTTTAAACTTATATCTTACTAGAGTAACAAACTTCAGTAGCCAAAATAATTTCCTTTCCAATAACTTCAAGATGATTTGTAGATATTGTTCTGACTGCCTTGTTTGGAATCACATTTATCTCTTATGCAACAGTAACCAAGGGGTTGTAGCTCCCTCATCAGCCAAACCAGGGTCATGTTCTCACCCTAGGAATCAGGATTGGGCTCATCTCCCAACCCCAAACTGCTCAGGCAGAGTTGGAAATGTGACATAATAGAGGAAAACTGGAATTCCATACCCAAGAGTATGTATGTACAGCAGGAAGAAAGTGCAAAGATAGTCACCTAGACACATCAAGTCTAAATGCGGGTACTGAATTTGACTTTGTGTAAGATCGCTTCCAAATTTAATAGTCCATGTCTTTGATTTTCTTTTTTTTTTCAAAATATACTCCAGTTGGAGTAATATACTCCAATTATTTTCATAAACATGGTAATTAGTTTCTCTGCAACTAAATATCCTTATTTAAGTTTTAGATGCAATGAAGTGGAAAATCATTCTGTTCTCTCTTCTCTATAAATTGTTTCTTTTATACAGATATCTCACAACATCTAATAGCATTATATCCTGCCTGCAAGCAAAGCAACAAGGTGGGATGTAAAACGTATTGTGAACACTGGCTTCATGAATTCAAAGCCGTAAAGTGGTCACAAGCCACTTAGGGACAATAAACTTTGTCCCTTCTTTCTACTCATGGATTTGGGGAGAATATCATGTGTGTAAACTCTTTAAACCCTTCAGAGAAAAGGTGCTATAAAATCCAAGTGATTATTCATACCATTATCCAACACAAATTGAACATGCATCCCTTAGAGACTGTTTCATTGCTAATTTCACTGACAGCAGTTGATAAAGTTGACATTTGGGTCTAATGACACTGGCTAATAAGCTGTCAGAAGGTTCCACAATCTTATCAAGTAATATATTACATTACAAATATTAAAAATTACTGTTGGAATTAACATAATCTACTTTGGACACTCCATTGAATTAATCCAATGGGATGTGTCAGCTTTTGTTCTTTTGTTCTTTTTTACCCTGTAGAGACTTACATACTTGTATAGTATGAGGATGGATGTGTATAGAGTCTTATATACTCGGGTATGTGTGTATCCTGTGTAGATACTTCTGATGATGAATATTCAGTCTATGTCAGCTATGTCAGAGTACCTGACATTTGGTTTGATGCTTTGAATTTTGAAAACACAAATAAACTCCCAGCACCTGATTCTACTTAAATCCCTTTTAGTTTCCAATTTTTGAGGCCACTCCAATTGCTATCATGGAATGAGTGCAGCATTTAAAGAAAATTGGCAAGAAAACCAAAGTAATTGCTTCTTTTTTATTGAGAACCTCCTCCAGATCAGTGTTGTTCATAATTATTAATTTCATCCACATCACAGCCCTTTGAAATAATTTTATCAGTTTAAACTGTATGCCTGCGAGTGTGAGAAATCCAATTCTAATTGGTTAAAACAAGGAAGGGAATTTTTAACTCGTATGCAAATCTAGGGTAAGATCCAGGTGCTCGGAGCTGATTCAGTCAAAGGCTCAAATGAGAGTCCCAAAATCTTGTTATTAGTTTGAATCTTTAGGTAAGTTTCATTCTCAGAGGCCTGTGGTGACTGTCATTAACTTAAAGACATAGCAGCAGAGAAGAGAATCTCTTTCTTCCTTGACTCGTAAAAGATACAACAGACTTCTATTTTCATAGCTATGATTGGCTCAACTTAAATCACGTGATGATCAAAGCCTGACAAATGGAATGCACTCATTGGCTTAAACTTAACCTTCCTCATCTGCTCTACCTAGAGGGAAAGGTTAGAGATGGTTTTACCCAAAGTA